>VZSC01012822.1:1046157-1086682 GCA_013398225.1 Steatornis caripensis | reverse complement strand
ATATTCCCACATTGGGATTATTGTCCCCTCTCTAAAATTCCTTGTACCAGGAGGCTTCCAGGATTTACTGGTAGTCTTGAAACAAAAAAAAAAAAACCCTNGATGACTTACAAACCAGTTTAAAGATCTCCTTGCACTTTCTCTTTTTAAGAGCACCAGCAGGACTTCGAATCTTCTGATATTCCCACATTGGGATTATTGTCCCCTCTCTAAAATTCCTTGTACCAGGAGGCTTCCAGGATTTACTGGTAGTCTTGAAACAAAAAAAAAAAAACCCTTCCTAGCAGAACATCCATTGATTGCTACAGTTATTTAAAGGCTGACAATAAAAAATCATAGACTTCAGTCTCCATCAAGGCAGAAAGGAAACAGTAATTGCAATTTGCGAGCCTCCTGCCGTGGGTAAAGGAGCTCAGGCTGGGAGAAAAGAAGCCTGGCAATTTTAGTGGCTGTCACAGCAGATCTGGGTGAGATGTGCCGATTCATTCATACATCATCTTGTGATAAGAGAGTTTGTCAAGGTGAAAAGATGGGTGTGAGGTAGAAGTGTGCCCAAAGGAATATCAGCTCTGAGGAGGACCACCAGATAAAAGCATGAATATATGGGAAGCTGTATGGGAGTGTATTTGGTGGCTGCTAGTCATGTCCCTAGGTAGACAGACCTCAAAAGAAGAGACTTTTTCTGCAAAGGTGTAACAGCAAATTATATGTTTTCTTATCCCATGTGTTTTGCCATACCCAAGTCTTGGATTAAAAAAAAAGTAATATAAGATGAGCGTTAATATAATAATATCCATTATTCAATTCTTTCTTCTGCCAAAGGAAAGGAAGGAGGCATTGGGACAGCCATATCTTTTAGGAGTGTCCTTCCTCTTTAACTCAGGGCAGGAAACAGTGATGCGAGATTTCTCTTTTATTTAAAAATAAATAAATAAAAATGGGGGTATGAATTAGCAGCTTCCTAGCTTGGAAAACGTTTACTCTGCCTTCAGGTGCTAACATCTGTGAGGTCCATCAGATCTCAAACAAGCTCCTTTTCTTTCTGTTCTCCACTTTTCATTCTCAGTTTGATAAGGTGGGGGGATTGGTACAGGCCTGACAGAAGATACGTGATGCCCTAGATCAAGAATGAAACGTGGAGGACTTTTTCTCAGTTTTTAACAGTCTCAGAGCTGAATTTCCCTACCACCTTCTGATTTAGAAATACACATAGATGTGTGTGGACTAATCACCATGAGACAACGTGCAAATAAAAGAGTATGTGAAATAGGAGCTGACTGCCAAACTTTATGATTTATGAGTCTGAAAATCATTTTTTCTTATCTAGCATCACATAGAAGAACTAATACATACATACATGGAGTATTCATTGGTTTACTTACCACAGATCTGGTTTTGCTGTTGTTGAATTGAAAGGGAGTTCTTCCTCTGACTTTGCTGAAGGGTAGATTCAGACCATTGTATATAAAGTTAATTCATTAAGTGTAATTCTATATTGTGTCTTTTTTTCAGAATGCTTGAGGATGATCTGAAACTCAGCAGTGATGAAGATGACAATGAACAGGTAAATACATCTGATACAAGTGCATAGACCATATAATGTGATGACGTTATTTCACCAGTTGAATGTGATCGCATGTTGGTTTACTATGTTTGCATCAAAAGCATTTTGGGATGCTGCAGAATCCATTAGTTTAAATCTTGCTTGCACATACAACCTCTGTGGGAGGAAACTTACTGTTAAATAGGAATGCCTTTTGTCAGTTTTGCCGAATTAACTTTGTGAAGTGGATTAAACTAAACCAGAACATGACTTGCTAGCCTTGGAATAAGAGATCACACATGGCGTCATCCAGGAATAGCTAACGTGCTCTGAGTTTCTATCCTCCATTGTACCAAACTAACTGTGGAACAGCCTCCAGTTGTCACACACTCAATTCCTGAAATTGGTGACCTTTTTGGAAGTGGGTGTAAAATGACCACATCAGACCACCAACACAACTGCAGAATTGGTTTGCACTCTGCAATTCATTTGTACAATTCCACATGAGAAGATTGGGTCCGTAAGATTTGTTCCAGTCAGTGAGCAAAGGGCTGGGAGTCCATAGTCAGTAATCCAGTGATTCCCATTTGTGAGAGGGAAAATGCTCAGTGTGTAGCTGTAAATCAGTACTGAAAGTTTCTCAACCTGCTTGGGACATTCATGAAGAATCATTTTCAGAAATCTGGCACGTGTTATTCTCTATCTTTCCCACTTTATAAATATTTATGGATAACGGTGGGAAATAAAGCTCATAAAATTCATATTCTCAACATTCTTATCAGGGAAAAAAAAGACTTTGGGTTACATTCATTCTTCGTGTTACTTTATGTATGCAGTAGGCTCAAATGTTTAAACATCTGCAATAGTAATGCTGTAATTCAGCATAAGATCATCTGTTCAGACTGGGAAACGTAAGTTATAAGTCGATCTTTCTTTTTTATTGATTTGTAAACCACCTAAATGTTCTCCTTCAACCTACCTAATCCATCCTTTAGGGTCATGCCAGGAGAGATTTACATTCTGGTGTCAGTTGGCCCCTTAGGCATACAAGTCAGCGTTTTTTTGCACCAAGTTAGACTGGCGCTCTCATCTGAAGCCAAAGGATCAAAAGCTTGTACTTGTGCAGTGCCTTGTTGTACAAACATGGTAGCTTATGAAACCAGCAGGTTTCCTGCTCTGTTGGAAACTTACCCAGAGAGTCCTCTAAAATGACCTTGTGATACTGAGATGCCCAAAATATAGAAATTGAAGTATATTATCAGGTAGGAGTTACTTTTGTTTTCCTACAGTTGTAGTTTTCTAGTGACTTAAGTAGAATTATTCCAAATTTACACTGCTAAGATGAAATCATGTATCATTACTGAATGAAGAAGCAAATGCCTGGACCAGCGTTTGCCAACATCAAACAAAAAGCCCTCAACGTCTTGAATAGATGTCATCGCTGATGTTAATCCCAAGAAGGAAAAACATGGTTATGTCTACACTGCACCATGGAGTATTGATAGCTCTCAAAACATCACTGCTGTCGTGTGGTACACATGCGTGACCCAAAGGCAGCGTCGTGTGCCTGAACACTGTCACATTGCTTCCAGTTCAGGGACTGCAGCCTGAGTCCTTGTGTGGTGGTGATGTGCCCGAGCTGTAGAAAGCCTCAGACTACACCAAAACTGCATGTGACTTGCCAGTAATAGCATTCACAGCATAAGCTGCAGACAAACACGAGACCACAATGAGGACCATTCATGTAGTTTCTCAAAATTTTATAGTACGTAGACAATGTTTTTCCTCTTGACAGTGTGAGCTTCATCTCACTTTAAGTGATTAAAATTGATTCAAATTTCCTAAGCTCTCCCAGATATCTTCTCAAAAAACAGATTATGGTCTGTATATTTAGAGATTCCAAACATGAATTCTTGCAATCACGTAAAAAATAAATGAAATGTCTGGACAAGAAGCACACTGAGCGTATTTCTTAGATGCGTTGTACTTCAAGGGAAACCTTCACCTTTCCTATGTACCCCACATATGTATGGTTGCATCTCCCTTATTTATATTACAAATAGAGGGTATAGACAAAGTTATACAAATTATAGGAAAGAGTCCCGCAGATTTTTAGGTTTCCTGAATGACTGACTGTATGTGTCTGTACTTTAGACTTTTGTCACACACTGCATTCCAGACTAAGGCCTTGCAAAGCTGAGTAGCATGGCTCTGCTGCATCACTCATGCGTTAACACTGGCAGTGCCTTCACACTTTAGCAGCTTCTGCCTTATCTCTTTAAAGAGAGAGGATTGGAAATGGAAAGAAAGGTTGATCTGGCCCACTGGTCAGACACATAAACATCAACAAAGTAACCGCAATGGTTTTTGACGGCAAAATATTTTTTCCAAAAAGTGTATAAAATATTAATTCATGAGGGACAGATCAAGGCAGTTAGAATATGTGAATTTTACAATGTTGAGTGTTCAACTGTGAAGCCCAAGGTTAGAAAAATAGTTGGGGTTTTTTAACATAAAGATTTTGAAGTCGAATAACCATTGTAATTCACTGTACAGCTGTGCACATTCTGACAGGGAGAGAAAAGATTACAACTCAGCTCAAAACCATTCTAACAGTTTATGCAACATTTCTATAAGGAAATGGAATAATTGTCTTTACAATCTTTCTGATTTTTTTTTTTTGGCTCTAGGCTTGAAGCCAACGTGAAGCATGAGCTGGCATTTACTCATTTTTATTAATAAAAACACTGTATGTAAAAATCAAGTTTGTTATCTTTATCTCTACTCATATTTCAAGGAAATTGAAGTTTTTTGAGAACAGTGGTCGGTAGGGAGCCCTAGGATTTGTCCTTTGAGAATTGCTAGGGACCTTTCAATCTTTACATGGCAGGGGCGGTAGTGACACTGATCCATAAATGTACCTTGATCTCAACTTTTAGTGAATGTCTATAGTATGTGGAGAGAGTTTGATCTATCATCCTGTCTTCTGAGACTACCAGTAGTCCATTTGTCATGGTGGAAGAGTGTTAGAAGCTTGTCTGCAAGAAACAAAGCTCTTCTGTCTTGCTCTCTCACTCTCTTACTCTCGCACTTACTTCTGATTTGTATTGCATTTATTTAGGGGTCTATGGACCTCATGCCCTTTCAGGTGTTAAACATCTTCCTTTTCTCCCCGCTGCTGAGGAGAAACCCAACATGCATGGTGGCTCCGATCAGTCATATAATTAAGAAGTTGAGCCTGATTTCTTGTTAAGATGAGAACTACCAGGTAGAAGTCACAGAATCACAGAATGGTAGGGGTTGGAATGGACCTCCAGAGATCATCCAGTCCAACCCCCCTGCTAAAGCCGGTGTGCCTAGAGCAGGGTGCACAGGAACGCGTCCAGGCAGGTTTTGAATATCTCCAGAGAAGGAGACTTCACAACCTCTCTGGGCAGCCTGTGCCAGTGCTCCGTCACCCTCACAGTAAAGAAGTTCCTCCTCATGTTCAGGTGGGACTTTCCATGTTCCAGTTTGTGCCCGTTGCCCCTTGTCCTGTCCCTGGGCACGACTGAAAAGAGCCTGGCCCCATACTTTTGACAGTGGCCCTTTAGATATTTACAAGCATTGATCAGATCCCCTCTCAGTCTTCTCTTCTTCAGGCTAAGCAGACCCAGGGCTCTCAGCCTTTCCTCATAAGAGAGATGCTCCACTCCCCTCATCATCTTCGTTGCCCTCCGCTGGACTCTCTCCAGTTTTTCCCTGTCTCTCTTGAACTGAGGTGCCCAGAACTGGACACAGTACTCCAGATGTGGCCTCACCAGGGCAGAGTACAGGGGGAGGATCACCTCCCTCGACCTGCTGGCCACACTCTTCTAAATGCGTACTAGGACGCCATTGGCCTTCCTGGCCACAAGGGCACGTTGCTGGCTCATGGTGAGCCTGTTGTCCACCAGCACTCCCAGGTCCTTCTCCGCAGAGCTGCTCTCCAGCAAGTCAACCCCCAGCCTGTACTGCCACATGGGGTTGTTCCTCCCCAGGTGCAAGACCCTACACTTGCCCTTGTTGAACTTCATCATGTTCCTCTCCACCCAACTCTCCAGCCTGTCCAGGTCACACTGAATGGCAGCACAGCCTTCTGGCGAGTCAGCCGCTCCCCCCAGCTTTGTATCATCAACAAACTTGCTGAGGGTACACTCTGTCCCTTCATCCAGGTCGTTGATGAATATGTTGAACAGCACCGATCCCTGGGGAACACCGCTGGTCACAGGCCTCCAACGAGACTGCGCCACTGATTACAACCCTCTGAGCTCTGCCATTCAGCCAGTTCTCAATCCACCAGTGGAAGGTATTTATTCTAAAGGAAGTATTAGCAGGGCTGTTACTGAGCGTACTGCCTACTTTTAGCATTCACTTTTCAAACAGGATTTTGAATAACTGGAAACTGTTCCTAGGAGTTATAAACATGATCTGGAGAACCCACCTTAATGTGTTAGGTCTTTTTTGGTTCGTTCAAAAAGAGTTAAGGCATACATGATGATGGGCTAGCTACATACCACCAAGACAAAGATTCTTGAAAGGAGGCTATACATTTTAATTTCACCCCAGAGGGCTTACGAGGCTTCAAGAAGTGAGAGCTGACTGGAAGTTCAAACTATTAGTGCCAGACTGCTGCAAATTGCATGGACACCTTATGGTTTCTCCTTTTAGACTTCTGGCAGTTGTGGGCTTGACGTAGAAGTTGTCAAGTCAATTTCTTCGGGCTGTGACGTGCAAGAGGTCCTATGAGGTGCTCATTGCAGGTCCCTTCAGACTTCAGATCTGTAAAGCTTTGGAGAGTGTTAATCTTTGCAGTAGAGCATGAGGCAAGTTACAGGTTGCTCCACCACAGCTGTAAATTCCCATCATCACTTTTTGGGCCTTGAGTTGTTGTTGCCTACATCTAACACATGTAAACACCGCACAGTATCTTCAGTGTAGACACTTCGGACCTGGCCACATAACGCATGCTTTGTCCCATAGACAAAATGCTGATTCTTATGTCTCATTGCGGGTGACTTGGGATTAAAGACACACAGAAAACGACGGGTTAGATCTGGAATCAATTTTCATTTACAGCCGAGAAGCAGTTATTGATGCTGTGCTCACAGTTCAATAAAAGATCTAAAGATATAGACCTGTGTTTCTCTTTCAATATAAGCAGCATAATCGGTCTCAAATGTTTTTACAAAGAAAATTGTATTGACAGTTTTATTAAAATTGCTGTCTTTAAAGTTTTAAGTTATCCACAATTTGACCTACTTGAATGATTTTTAATATGCATACTGACCAACTCAATAGATTTTTATGTCACATATTTATGATACCGGGTACACATCTGTTTAATGTATTATTTGAGAGATACTGTTACATTTAAGCACTGCCTGGATTGTAAGCTCTTGTAGTGTTGTCACTGAAAGGAACATTGGCTTAGGCATCAGTATTGCATTCAGAAATCCTACTGCACAATATTTTTAGATGGGCTATGAGAGATACAGTCAAGGTAGATGACAGACACGTTGTTAGTAAAACCATTAGATGACAAGGCATTTCAGAGATGCTAATGTTAACACAGTGTGAGGAAGGACAGAGTTTTAGATGGTTTTATTACTCTGTTAAAAAAATACATCAGAAATTAGGAAGAGTAGTGAAGATTTTTAATTAGTAGCTCAGTTCAGCTAAAAGAGCTTAGATAAAACACAGGTTAGTATTTTTGTTCTTTAAAGCACCTCTGTATAATTGAAATTAGCTTTGAGCTCAAAGGCATCCAAATGAATTGTGCCTGGATACAGTATTTTAAGTAGCTGTAGTGTACCCAATTTTCTTTAACCAGCTCCTCTTTGTTCTTCTGCCTAAGGAATGGTCCTGTTAACCTTTGAAATGCCTACTTAATTTAAAGCACATTTGCTAGCATACTGTGTGTTTTTGAACCAAAGAAACTTTGATACTAGTTACAGACCTGCTCCATTTTCAATATTTTATGGATATAGTGGTTTTGGCAGAACAAATCAATAAGATGTTTTTCTTTTCTATTTGATTTTTTTCCTCCTTCCCTTAATGATTGCCACTTTATTGCCACTTCTCTGATAACCATACAAACACAAGACATGCATATAATCCATGGTCTTGCTCTATATTTGTATTTTACACAAACATAATTCTTTTTCGCTAGCTTAGTATTAGGTAATTACATACAAAATGTTTGACTCTGTAGCTGAGTCTAAAAAGGTGATAGGCTGAGCTTTCAATTCTTATAGTGCGTACTGAGCTTTCAAAGCCCTTATCGTATCATGTAAACACATTTTAAAGTGGAACGGTGACCACTTCCCTTGTAACAATAGATATCCTTTCCTGTTGTAATTTTTCCCGTTTTTTAGCTGGATCCTGAACAAACTGTTTACCTCTCCAAGTTTTCTCTACATTTCCATTTACTTTGTTATCAGCAGAAAGGCTCAAGAACAGCTTTTCAGTAATGACATCTATACTGCACACACAGTGAGAGAGGTCATCTTGTCAAAGCTATAGAAAAATCAGATGGATTAGGATGAAACTAGGTGCAAAATAACTTTGATAGAGTCTTTTAATGTAAACAGTTTATCTGTTATTGGGTTCCATTGAAATCCCAGAGCGATGCAGCATCACTTGTAGCCACAGCAGTGTGGGTTTTGATAAAGAACCTACATTCCAGTGTTTAAGATCTGCAGTCATGTTTTATAATCGTAGGGAAGTGTTTTCATTAAGCCATTAGTGAAAACAGAAGCTATTAGGATAATACAGACATTCTCCAACCTTGCCAATCTATAACCATGAAAAATCCTTTCATGAAGATGTGTCTCTTCTTGCTACCTCAGCCCATTTTAATTGATATTCAAATTATTTTATTCTGCACAACACTGGTTGAAACAACCATATATCATCAACTGTGTAAAACGAATACTTCAGCTTCCATTAGACAAATCTTTAGTAATAATAGATTTGATGGCTGGTGTCTAAGGACATAATTCATGTGGTAATGACGTAGGTTCATATCATATATTTGTTTATTATTAGCAGAAGCTTTCAGTAACCACTCGGAGATCTGGGCTGAGCTTGCTGCAGTTATGAGTGAAAAACATGACACATCACTAAAATACACAGTGTTATCAAACGCTTTTAACCTGTTCAAATTCACAGATTCTCTTGTAATTGTTTCCACACGTCGTTATTGTGGAGCTCATCCATCAGTGAGGAAGGGGACTAATACAAGCCTCACGACAAATGGTTGCTGTAGAATGCACAGTACTACACATCGACAAGAAGTTTGCCCCTGCAGTTTGCAGCCATGCTCTTACCTGGGCTCTGGGGCAGCAGCCGCCCGGACCAGCACAGGAGCTGGAGGAGCCCCGTCCCTCCCACTGACTTCCCTTTTCCATGGGTTGTCTAGTACGCACTAGCAGCTCAGTGTCTCAAAAACCCTCCGCACCATTAGAGAAAATAATATAGGAAAAGAAAATAACTGGCAGGCAGGCAGGCAGCCCTATACAAAGGGGGAGTGAAATGCCTTAGTTGAAAAGATGGGTAAACACAGCTGCAATAAGTCCTCTTCTCACTTCCCCACAAGTAAGCAGGCACTTCATAGCCCCTCAGTGCTCTCTTGAACAGGTGCTTCTCTTGGGTTTAGTTTTTCATGCCACCAGCCTGAAGCGGCCCGGTTCTGTCAGCCATATTGTAAGACATCATTCGCCTGAAGCAGAAGCTTTAAAAAGACCTGATTCCTCCGTCACTAATGAAGTAGAGGTGGAAAGGCCTGTTGTTCCTCAGTACAGCCATAAGGACCAGACGCTGGAGATCTGCCAGCCTTTTTGGGGTAGGAGGGAGGAGAGAGACGCAGCTTTCAGTCCATAGGACCGTTCATGTACTCCGTGTGTATGCATGCTTGTGTGCGCATTTTTTTGTAATGGAGTCTTTATTATAAGCATGGAGGAAAAACCTATTTCCCCAGGGCCTCTTGCTCTGTATGCTACTTTTGCAGAAGGCCTGTATTGTTTTGGCAGCAAGCAGAGGCAGCAGCAGGTGAGATAATTGATTGACACCAGCAATGTTGTTGTTAAGAGAAAAGACAGACTTGACCATACTGTCCTATAAAAATAAATCTGAAGTCTGTGATATCTGCGGGCCATCTCAGTGCTCAACACTCACTAATCCAACCACATAGGAAACATTTATCTCCCTTTTCTCCTCAAAAGGAGAGTGTGATTTTTATCATGCATGCCTTGTGAAGCATTTTGGTAAAGAAAGTGTCTGGCTTTCTTACGCTGGCCATCTGCAGTGTCGCTCTTTTGTAAAAACCCAAGCAAACGTCTGTGAACTTCAAAATCTAAATTCTTGGGAGTTTTTCACACCAGTAGAGGATAGTGCTAGTGCTGGCTTTGAGACTGGGGGGCTTGCAAAAGTCAGAACAGAGGGACTCATAGGTGGCCAGAACAAGTGTAAAGTAGTTGATGAAAAGGGCATGATAAATCCAGTAATTAGCTGCTGTCAGCCAGAATAAGGGGAGAAGAAGTGAAAGTTGATCTCCCCTGGAGGTATTCCAGAAGGAGAACAGTAATGAGAATGAAACACCTTAATTTTTCTTAGGACGAATGCATCTGCCACTGCAAGGTTTGCAGGGGTTGGAGGTGCTCTGTTCTGTGCCAGCAGGACGAATCTTCCCAGAACAGACCTTCTGCCCACTCGTAGGGACAGGCCAGGACCACAGTGTGACAGTGCAATTGATTTGGGCAGGGTGTTCTCACAGAGAGCGTGCCTGCTTTACAAAATTACCAATTTCATGGCAATGCTATCAAGTATAATTTTTGGAGCTGTGCAATTTAGTAATTGGCTAAGTCACCTGAGCAATGTACTAAACGAGACCAAGGTCAGCAAAGTTATTTCATGTGTGTTTACCTCTGTTACCTCTGCTGCCTGTTTGTAATAGATTTAACATTCAGTATAGTTCAACATAAATTAAAATCCTTAAAGTCTTTAGTCCTGCACAGGAAATAAATGAGCAGCATGAACAATAACAACATCAATTCACAACTTCCCGGCACTGCCACTGCAGGTACTCTTTGACTCTACCCTTTTGCTTCTCAAGTCTAGGGAGCTATTCATTGATTTGGAGTAGGGAAGAGACTAAGGATAGGTTGGAGTCCCGAAGGAATGAGATAAAGGCCTTTGCCACAAACGAAAATCTAAGGGCATAAACTGCAAATGAGCAGGGATTGCAAGGGGCTGTTTCCGAAATGTCTGCCTATCCTCCTTTCTGTTTTGACGCAGCAAGTTATAACTTGTGTGAGCACTGAGCAAAAGTAACAATCGGACAGTGCACACTGGACGTACACCTCATTGTAAGACCTCAAAATATCAGCACTGTTCAGGTAAGTTTCAGGGGTGAAGATCCAAACAATTACTCTCCTTCTGTTAGAACTGGGAAACGGGAATACACAGGTTGTGGAAGACTGCAGCTGCACAATGAGGTTGCAGGAAATTCTATGAATCTAGCCTTTTACTGCTTATTTCTTGAGGGAACTTTGGAGAAGACTTTTTGTTTCTCTTATAAATGTTTCTTGACCTTTCCTCTGTTTCTTTTGCCTCCTCAAGATTTTCGATCATGTGATTAACATTTTGAAATGCAGCTATGGAGTAAACCCAACAAGTAACGCATTTTTTTTATTTATTTGCCATCTGGAGGATTGAACCAAACATGCATTTTAGAAAAATTATCAGGAAATAAGATGACCCATAATGAATTTTATTCAATTAGATGTTTTATATTTTCACAATGGGATTATCATCCACTAAGACTAGGTCATTTGTATGAATTTGTAACAGATTATTTGCTAGGAAATCGTGATTCAAACCAGGATTTCATTTTAGAATTTTTTTCTTAAACATGGACCATTCAGTACAATTTTCCCAACTTTTTCTGTCACCAGGGCTGTATATTTGTTTTTCAAATAGAAAAAACTTATGAAAAATCAGCCCTATCTCTAGCCAGAAGTGCTGTTCTCTGCCACAGAACTCTGCAGTGACCAAGTCAGTTGGTATTGTCAGAGCACTTAAATCTACTAGACCTCATGAGACATTGATTAGCCTTTGTAAAGCAACTTGAAAATGTTCTGTAGGACTCCAAAAGTTGAATCAGTAGAAATTGTAATGTTATACTTTGTCATACAATGTCAGAATTTGTAGTCATACTACAATTTTTCCTTTATTGGATGGAGGAGTCCAAGTTAGTACAATTAGCAACTTCCCTTTGAAAGCCTTTTTTAAAGAATCCAGCATATATCAAAATTATTGGGGAAGGAAGGCGCTGTTTCAAGCCTCTTCTGTCAAGGTACATTGGTACTGAAGACCAGGCTGTGCCTAAAATAAGAGTACATGCTGTATGAGTTATCTTTGAGATAAGTTCATTCACTGACAGATAGCCATAACAGTTTGTATTATAAAGTTCACCAAAGACGCTGAGTAAACTGAAGCCTGTGCCACAAAAGCAACAATGTTCATAGTACGCACACTAGCTAATTTAAAACCAACTCAGCCATGTCTACACAAGCAACAAGCACTCCGCAGAGTGTAGTATGCACTCAGTTTGTATAGCTCTTTTCTCTGTTTCTTAAAAAAATACAGAATAGTCCTTCAAGAATGGGAAGCGGACACATTTTTCATTGCATGCTTCCTTAGTTTGATTTCTACCATTGGCCTGATGGAAACATAGAGATCTGAGAAAAAATTCTGATGGAAGCCCAAGTATATGCTGTGTTCTTGCTCAATTCAAAGCAGTTCACTTACATCAGGGATGAAGGTGACTCCTAACTCACAGACAGTTTTAGATTTGGTCACTTAAACTCTGTTTTTCATTTTACTCAGCCTCTACTGCACCAACTGAAATTAAATTTCCAATATTTCAAGTATTCTTGAGCATCTCTCTGTAAAGTTATGAAGGTTACTGCATTGCTTAAAGCAACGATGAGAAGCTCTCTGTGGTTCATACACAGCGAGAGTTCAATGAACCGTTCTGATTTGTAGATACCAAATGTTTGGTGACTTGATATTTCAAAAAAATGGATCTTAGCTGATCCATCCCACATGTTTGCATTCTGAAGGAAAAATACTGATTTTTTAAAAATACAACATGATGAGGAGAGTATCTTCTCCATTTTTTTGGTCCTAGATACAGTAACATTGGGCTTTTTGTCCTCGAGGTGAGACTGACCCGGAACATCACACACAGAATCTCAAATACAAGGTTGCCAACTTCACGTCAAAGGCAATTAGCGAGAAAGAAATACAATCTCCTCTGTTGACATTCGAGGACAGGTAGAGGAGAGTGTAACCAATGAAGTAAAGAAGAGAAAAAAAAAAAAAGAACGACACACATTTATGCATGTATCATCACATACTAATACTTCAGCCCTCAGGTTTGGGCTTTCTGATTCCCAGCATGATTCTGGATGTTTGTTTGCTGCACGCTACATTCTCCTCTACAGGAAGTCGTAGTTAGCACCAACTGTATTATTACAGAACCAGAGCACAGTACAGTGCAGTCAACAAGTTGTGGGTTTTGGTTCATTACTGAGGATCATAGGTAAGGCATTCTGTCTAAATAAGAACATGGTATAATTTCCAAGACAAATTATAATCCACAAATTTATATACAGTTGTATAGATATATAAAACTATATATATAACTCAACTAACATGGAGAGTTTCTTTGCTTTTATTGGATTGTTGAATTGGGACTCCAAGGAGTCTCTACTATACCTACAGGACAGGAGAACAGCATGGTGGGTTGTAAACTTTCGTGTGTTGAATCGCTTAGCTATTCATCCAAGCATACAGAGCTGGTTAGAAACTGTGAGATTAACCTAAGTTAGATTTGTAGCAGCTCACAGAAAAAGTTAAAGCATGGAGGCCTTCCTTCTTCTGCTAACATGGTTGATGGCATAAAGTGCCATCTGTCTCACCTCAAGAGACTCTTTGAGGCTCAGCAATTGCCTTCTTATGTGGCTGATCAGTGCTTTTGAATCAAGAGGGTGAAGAGGCATGCTTAAAAATTACTTTTTGTCTAATCTTTCTCAAATGGAAAATAATATATTTTCTTCGGATAGCAGACACTTCTCCTGTAACACTTGACCAAAAATCTGACTTGCCTTCTGCAGGTGCCAATTATTTTACCTTGATATTTTTGAGCTAGCTTCTTGTCAATTCATTCTCCTCAGGGCTTTCTGATGTAAGGAAGTTATACTGACTGGAGTACTTTCTCTAGTTCTTTGTATCCAGAAGGCAGTCAGGTAATTGATAGTGATGAAGAAAAGCATCATTTTTTCACATTTTGTAGTCCTTGTGCACAATCCAGAAGCAATTTGTGCTTATTCTCATGTTTAATCTTCTGTATAATAGTTAATACCTGCTAACTAAGTTATGGGTATATCCACACTGCAGATAAAGCACAGTGCAGGTGGTTCTTGAACTGATGCTAAAACATCTAGCGCCAAAATCGGGTATAATACAACATAAGAGGCAGGAGTCATTCTCATTTATAAAAGTCAGGGGAAAACATCCCTGGACAAATACTCCCTGATGGATGATCCTTTCTGTCTTGCTGCTTTTTGTGTATTCTTCATCTTCTTTCTTCTTATTCAACACAAGAGTCAGCTGTTGAAATAAGGTCTTCGAGAGCAGAGGCACAATTATGAGAAGGCCATCATTGTAAAAAAAAATTCACAAGGAAATTACAAATTAAAGTGGAATGATTGTCTAGTTCACTCTGGTTTCCATTTTCTAATCATCCTAAATTATTTTAATGCGTGTTTTCAAGCTCAAAATTAGCAAAGGTCCCATGATGTAATTCTCCTAACACCCATTAAATATTACATTATACCAGTCCAATTTCATTCCAATCTTTTGCAGCATCATTTCCCACTCAGGGCACATGTATCATGGTTTAGGGACCTCCCACCTGCTCTATTTCTATATAGTAGTTTCAATACATTAAGTGTAGGAATCGTCATGGAGTTAAAACCATTTTCTTATTTGTAAAGGCCTAGGAATATAAGATAAAAAATAACTCTTAAAACATGTTTGTCTTTGAAATATCTTAAATTAATAATCAAAAGCTCACATCGAGTCTAAAACAAATCAAACTCAGTTGTGAAGATGAGAAACAGGAATTATTAAATGAGTAGTGAGGCTGATGGAGGCTCAATGAGATCATTTTGTTCAAAGATTAAAGGAAATGAACACTGAAATAGTTGAGGAGGATGGCTATGAACACATCTGACTAGAGCTGCTAAATTCAGTAATGATCAAAAGTTAATTATCAAAGCAGAGAACTACTCAACACAGACAATTTGAGTCAATAGCTAAGCAGCCCAGAAAAAAAGTAAATTGGAAGAAGTATTTTCCTATAATGAAGTTATATAAAAGATGAGCATTTCAAAGAAACCTGCCTAAAACAAGATTGCATTCTTCCTGATCAGAGAAAAATAATTAGCCTTAATTGACAGACCCGCTGCACACCAAATATTTTCAAATAATATGTTTCTGCATCAAAGCTTAGTATGTAGAGTTACTCAATGTCACTTTGATTTTGCCTTTCTTTGTCTTCTACCACTGGGCATGCTCATGATATCGCAACAAATACACTTTGAAAAATGAGTGAGCAACACCTACAAGACAAATAAAAGCAGAAGGCCAGATCCTGTGTTTCTTTCTCAGATGGAATCCCTGACATATTCTGTGCTGTGTTTAACATCAGCATGGGCCCGTTCAGATGCAAACTGAATCATTTTTAAGAGTAAATGACCAGTTGCTTGATCATCCGACATTAAACTAGGCTGGCATGTAGATTAAACCGAGTATTTGCAATATTTCCTTAAAACTCTGTATGTGTGTGAAGGACACTGTCCCTCCAGCATGTGCCTTTTCTTAAGAGTTAGGAACATGCCTTCTCCCAGTGACAAAAGGAAAAAAAGGTGGAAATTCTCCATGTAAAAATCTAAGGAAAGATATGTGCTAGAATGTTGACAGTCCAAGAAAATACAATGTGTATGTAATTCTTTGTTCCTAAAGCTACCACATTTATTTCAGGATAAACAGTTGCCGTCAACATGGCTAAAGTAGTCAAAAATCAAACATCCAGTTTAGACTCTGCTCTTTAATATTCTATGACCTTGACATTGCCAGTTCTCACTCCTTGAAATATCTTCATCTTCTTTAATCTTTCATGTAAACAGTTTAGCTCACACCATCACGCACATGCTCTCCAGAATATCTTCTGCTTTGTGTTAGAATTGACTGCATTATTATTATTTACTTGTGATCCTGGACACTCTCCACTCCTGTTTTATTTTCTTTATCTGTATTTTGGTATCAATTTTTGCGTAGTGATTTTTGAATAATTCAGGGGAAAAAACTGATTTAGATGCAAGTTTCACGTGCTTGAACTCAGAATTGTTATAGTCCGGCTATTTGGTATATAAAAGGATCAAGCAAAATATCACTGTACAGTCATAAAAACTTCTGCCATTGTGGAAGGCTATTTATGAGCTTTAAAAATAATCTGCAGGCTTGGGAAACGGAAATGCCATTTTTGATGGCATTTTAATCCATTTTAAATGAAGCATTTGTGTGTTGTTACATGTCGTTTATTACTTAGAAAGGTTTCTTAATAACATACTTCTGACTCTTCATTTGCACGTGGCAGCTGAAAAAGGGAGATTTGGGAGAGTATCGTTGGAAAGAGGCACGACTCACATTATCTCACTAATGAGGCAGAGACCCCATTTCATCATAGGCTTGTTTGAAAGGATATAATTAGGTTTGGGTCTGTAACACTTACTTGTGCAATCTTAAGTTTAGCATTTCCTGAGGTTTAAGTGTTTTATTTAGCAACTCTACTGTACAATTAACATAATTGTTTCCTATCATGCATTCATTGATTTATTCTTTAGATGGAAAATGCAATCCAAATGAAACAAACCGTTTTATTTCACACGCTGAGAGCCAGCCCAGAGGTTTGCTGTTGCCCCGTCTCAGCTCTCACAAGCTCTTTCTCCCAAATTTTAAACTCATTATTAGGGATTTCCATGGATTTAAACACAGATTTTATCGTTATTATGATTGGAGGCAAAAGTGCCAAAACATCGGGTATTTTGAAAAGCTAGCCTTGTTGTAGAGCCCCAAGGAAAACTCATTCTGACAAAATTTGGAACCCAGTTGTGCAGGCCCCAGAAGTTTCAAAAGTTAGTCAATTTTCGTAAAGGATTTAGTTCCTCAAGGGCTTATGTGAGCGTTTTTCAGGACCTATTAGCAGTTCCTATGTGGGAACTGACATTTTATTCTCATCCCTAAGCATAGCAGAGGTTAGAGTTCCTCACCAAAACCCTTCCCTTCAGTTTTGGTAGGCTTTATAAAAATACGTCTGAAGGTAATTAAGCACTAAAACTTTCCTTACTATAACAAGTTTATGGATCAGTTGTCCTAAGTCTGCCTTTCGCCACTATCCATGCAGGTAGTCTCACTAACCATCTGACCGCTTTCCACATTTAAATCTATTACAGTCTGGTTCTGCAAATGCTAGGAGAAATTCTCTGAAACGATACAACACTAGTTTATCTGAAGGTGATATTTCAAGCTCTCTTGCGTTAAAACATTATTTACCTATTCTGAAAAAAATCAGAGGGGGCAATGCAAGGTTGGTTCAGGTTACATAATTACGCCACAGAAGCATTAGAAAAAAAATCTCCACTAAAATCTAGAGCGACTTAACCAGTGTGATAGACTGGCGCGGCTCTGCCATCGGTGCCCCCAGCTGTGTTGCTTAGCAACATTTTAATTCAAGAAGAATCGAAGGAGATGAAATCCCCGTGGAGAGGGAAACAGAAATAAGAGGGCCGTTGACAGATGATCTGAGTTGTTTCTTCTAATATACTGTGAAGATCACTGGCTCTTTTCATGAATGATAAATGGACTGTACACAGATCAATGGGTTCAGCAATAAACTGGAACCAGGCTCCATGTCTGAGGTGGTGCAGGCCGAGAGGCCCAAAGATTTACTCATTTAGATGATTTGGAGCGTGTTTTCTCAAAGGTTTCACAAGAGGAAATTGATCTGAACATTTGGTCATCCCTTGCCCTTTTCTGCTGTTGGCGAGTAAAAACTGTTTTGGAATTGGAGTCTGTTCTTCCCTTTATTTTTTCCCTTTGTTGTTCTTGTTCCAGTTATGGACAGATAGCTTGTAACAAAGGGGCCAGACCTCAGAGCGGGAAATGAAGTAATCACCCTGAATGAGGGGTTCCTAAACACTCATGGCCATTAAAAATAAACAAACCACACTGATACCACAAACCAGGGCAGAAGTATTTAAAACCTGTAGTGCTATCTCTCTGAGAGGGTCCAGCTCCTGCAGCCCTCTGCCGCGGTTGTGGCGGGCTGCCTGGGTGCGCGCTTCGGCAGAGCATCCACGGGTTGATGTTTGCTTGCAGCTTGGTTGTGCTTTGGTGTGCTGCTTAATTGTTTGTTTCCCCCACCCCTCTTCTGTTTACAGGCTGCTGAAAAGGGAAAATTGAGAAACATTCCTGTAAAGTAAGTTATTTTTGTATCCGTTTGAAAATGCGAGTTTAACAAAGTGGATGTACACAATCCCTGAAATGGCTAGGACAATAAGAAGGGCAATGAAAGAGATAATAAAATTGAGGAAAGCTTTCCATTTCTCATGTGTCCCTAATGAGTGCACTCCCCAAGTTTCATCCAGTTTCCATAAATTAATGTGTTGTCTATGAATAGCTGCCAAATACCATCACAGTCATACTCAATACATAGTGCTCCTAGCCTTGGGGAGGTTTGTACATGCTAAAAAGATTACGATTTTTAATTGCAATCCTTGAGAAGGTCTGACAGGGGGAAAATAACTAGGAATGTGCCAAATGATTTCTAGACACATGGGAATATTTTGCACCTATGTATCAAGGCTCTGCCATCCTGTTGATTAAGAGCTCTTTCTCACTCCGTGTGTGCATCTCTCTCACACCATACACACACGTATGTTTCTGCTCTTTACAGTAGGGCTCTGTGAAGGATGAGCAAGCTACCAGGGAGCAATTTCCAAGGCATTTTATGAGAAGTTCTTAAATCTTAAGGCACTAGCGGCAACACTCAACCATATATCATTGAATTAAGAAAGTTGCTATATAGATGTCCTGGCTCTTTGAGAAAAGGCATTTTCTGTTAAAGCTACCAGCAATCAGTGATTCTGTTTAAATAATGAATACTCCAGTCTTAATGGGCTCTTATGTACCAATAAAACACATATTTTTAGCTTCGGTAGGTGATCATTGCAGCTTAACTAAGTCCCAGTAACTGTATATTCCTGTTACAGGCAGAGGAAATGTTCTTATTTTTATAGGAGTTTGCTGATCGTGGTGGCTTTTGAACTGGAGTGGTTTTGTATTTGTAAGAACATGCACTGACAGGACTCACAAATCATTGTGTTTTAGCACACATAACAAAAGAATACAGTTCTACTTCTCACTTGGCTTCCATCATGTATAGTCATTTACACCTTGTAAAGTGAATGCAAAATGTGTATGAACACTCCTTGGAGTGATTAGGCAAGATGCAAGATAGTCATAAATCACTCTCTATGTTTCATTCAATCTGATAAAAATTAGAAATAGGATCCAGCAGGGACCTGATAGCACATGAAACTTCTAATAAGACAAGGGACCTTTCTTGCCTGTAGGGCTAGTTCAAATTCAGTGCAAGCTGAATTAAAGTCATTGTTAGCTGGTGGTTGTTTAATAGTGTGAAATGAGTTGTGTTTTCACCTCACATTCTAGAGGATCCAGGGGTTGCAAGGTGATGAGAGTCCTGGGGAACAACTCCGAAATAACCATTTATCATTCATTCACCTTTTTTTTAATATTTTCAGTCAAATGCTCAGGAATGGTTCAACTGAATTGAGTTTTCCCACATGTAACACGGATATTGTTATTGCAGTCATTAAACGGTGTGTATGTGACACTGATGCCCAATTAATCCACCAAAAGGATTTGAGAGTGAGTGGGAAAGGGTGATTTAGGTTAAATCATTCCTTTATGGGGCCTGAGTAAGTGTAACATTTTGGAATGGAGGAAGGCCAGATGGACAGTCTCACTCTTTCCACCTACGTGTGCATATTTCACCCTGTCATGTTTCCCCCAAGTGGTTGTTTAACTTCTCTTTGACTATGTTCTTGGTGGCAGCTTCAATTAGTACCTTAGGGAATCCATTATACATATTAATTACACTTTGCATAACAAACCAGCTGAGAAATCTGCCTAGTATTTTTCAGTGACATGTAACTATTTAAGGCACCTGTATACAACTATGATTGTGTGCTAAAATATTACCTCTGGGGCAAAAGTAAGAATAGTGTCTTTAAGACAGCAGTAGTAGAAGTGGATTGCATTTATATGAGTGTCACAGCCTCACTTAGCACAGCTCAGGCTCGTCTAACTTTTAGTCGTTGCTTTTGTAGCTCTCAAATGTCAAAGAGAATTTCACTTGAATTTTAATGTTCTTCAGCTATGCAAAATAAAGTTAGTAGCTTCCATTGTCATAAGGGCTGAAAGCAGTACAGATTCCTTCTACCATATGTGACTTATCACATACATTTTTAAAAACACATTTCTGTTATTAAGACATATGTGATAGTACACTTCTGCAAATGTGAATTGCTTTTGGCTAAAAGCCATGCACTAATAAGTTGAGTTGAATCTAACTGCATTTGACATCTGTTACAATATATATTATTTTTTACATATATAAATATATATATAAAATATTCGCAGTTGTCATTAGCATAAAAAATTTGCTTGTTTTTACGTTGTGCTGACTTAGTTCTTGTGTCCCAAAAGTGAAATTGGAAATCACTCCCTTTTAAAGACTATGGTTTATATAAATTCCTTGAACAGGGTCGAATAGTGCCATTATTTAGCATTAGTTTAGGAGCATGACAAAGATTTCTGTAGAAATGGTCTATTTACTTTTCATTACTCAGTTTATTAATGTTGCCGGTTTAATGTTTGGGAGGAAGTTTACTATTCATTTTTGTTCTCTTTAATCCCACTGGCACTTAACATTTATGGAGGGAAAAAAACAAGGAAGTTTCCTTACTACAGTTCAGTAAGGCAGCCAAGCAGCTGGTTTCTTAATGTCAAAGTGTCTGTAGGTGCTTAGACTAACTGGTGTGAACTTCCTGATGGCCAAGGTAGACACAGGTGGCATTTGGCTCCTTCAGAAGGCTTAATCTCAATTCCATGTTGCTTGCAGCACTGCAAGGCACAACACATCCATAGCAACTCATCTTTATGTATTGGTAACATCATCTGACATAATATTACTATAAATAAGTACACGGAAAATAGCTAAGAACTCTCTGTGTCTGCAGAACTGATTTTTTTTTGGGGGGGGGGGGGAGTGGAAATAGTGCAGTTACTTTTCAAAAAACTTAAGACTCTCTTCTGCCTGTATGTGGCACCAAGTTGGCCCCCATAACTGCAGAATCCATTACATTTAACTTATTTATCCTTTCCTTCCCCTGTCATATAAGGAGCACTTGCTTTCTCCCATTGGTCTTATCCATATTTACATTAGGAGTCTGTAGTAGAAAAGGGATTTCCTGGATGCAAAGTCCTACATGCTTTCTTACTTACTTGCTGGTCCTTATCATGCTGTTCCTATCCCTGAGTCTGAAAGACATAACATGACTTTAACAAGTTTACCCTGTGGAGGGTTTACGGTTTCTGAAGAGGTGTTACATGAGAAATGGTTTTGAATTAGGACACATCCAGAGGAAATAATCTTCTATACACCCTGTGATTTGATGGAAGAGGGGGAGAACAGCGATATCCTTAAAATTCAATAGCAGCTTTGTTCTGAAACCCAACTGATGATCACTCTTCCCAGATTTTTTTCCAGACTTGTGTAGGCAATGGGAGCCCACATCAGCATAGAGCCTAGAAGAATCACATTCCTGTTGACTTGAACAACATCACTTGTCTTTTATTAGTGGGCTGAGCTGCAGGATCCCCTCAGATCCGGGCACAGTCAGTGTTCGGCCTCACTCTCAAGTACAAATACACTTGGCTTCGCCTTTACATTAACGCAGACTGAAGGTCAACCAACCCAGGGCTTTATCTCTGCCAGTGGCAGAAGATGGGTGAAGAACAGTAATTACAGAGGCATCCTCCACAGGGAGTGTTCTCCTACCTTCCTGCACACTTTTTACACTTCCCGTAACTGCTTGTCCTGTGTTTAGAAGGTACCGATTGACGTATCCTTCACGCAAAATCTCTTTTGAAATCTGTTTATAGTTCTTGTCCCCACAACATCCTGTGGCATTGAGCACCATAGTGTGTGAAAAAAACTGTCTTTTGGTTTTTTAAACCCGTTTTCTCGTATGTTCACTGGAATCCACAGAAGTAGTTATTCTCACACGAAAGAGCAAATGATTGCTCATTGTTCTTAATTCCTGATATTACATATCTCTGTCATGTAGACCAAGGAGTCTTCCTACTCAAAAGCCACTAATAATACAGTTTTCCCTCTAAGTGTGTGAGCCTACCAGTGAGCTAACATAGACACAAGGCAAGTCTCTCCGCAATTGGGAAAGGAAGGCTGTGTGTCTACTAGTCAGGCAGAGACAGTGGTTAGGAAGAGAACTAGTTTCTTTTCACTGTTTTCCATATTAAAGACATGAATTCTTCGCATGGCAATGCCCTTCTGACTAAGGACTGGATATAATGTCACTCTAAACAAATGCCTCAGGTTACAGTCTTTTATGAAAATGGCCAAATTAATTCCTTGGAAAAATGCAGGCAGGTGAAAGAATGATTTGGTTAAAACTTGATGTCATCCAACACTACGAAATGCAACAGTTTTGTAAGAGAGAAATTAGATTTTTTAAATGGAAGATGAATGCTTTTAAGAGTGGTCCATGTAGTCCATAAACTGCTGTAGAACTGTGAGAATATTGGAATTGACTTCTTGCTTCAGGGAAGAAAACGTTGGCTTCCTTGAGTGTCCTTTATATTCTCATCTTTTATAGTCCCTTTAAAAATCTTCAGTAGAAAGCAATGGCATTTTCCCCAAACACCTGCATATGCTTAAATTTGCTGTAGATTTAATGACTTCCAGATACATGTTTTGGGATTATAGCTTGTGTTAAAATCCCACTGCTTTTTATATTTTCAAAATATATTTGTTTTTCATCAGCCAAAAGTTTGTTAACCAGAAAGACTTCTGGTGTTTATTGTCTATTTCCTGCCATAAAACTCATCTTCTCCTCAGAAGGGCATCTGCCTTGACTTGGTATGGTTTTCTGTCCCAACCATCATTGGAAATGCAATCCATTAACATTTGATATCTTGACATTTCAATTGACCTCTCATTTGCAAAGCGCAGTGGTATTTTTCGTGGCCTTTTCATCCTTGATTATACATGGAATAGGAGTGACTGTTTCTACTGACTGCACTTTAAAAATATCTTTGTTTTACCAGCTGGAGTGGCACCTTGTTTTTCCCTCCCTGGCTAGACCTTATTCTGCATGGAAGGTCTGAGGTCTAAGCAAGTCATGCAGAGCCAGAGGATTTTCTTATTGACTCACTAAGCGGGAGGGCGAACAGGTCAGACTCCGAGGGTCAGTTAATGTATGCTGTAATAGCAGTAACCATAAACAGATCTTTTGCTCCTGTTGGCAAAAGCGCAGGCCAGTGGGCTAGGTCGGAAGGTTCGTTTGTTTTTAACCAGTCAAATCAGGCACTTGTAACCAATAGAGGTACGAAAGGGGCAGTGTGCCGTTGGTATGCGTGCTCGGCTCTTCGACTGCAGAGTATTTCCAGGGTATTTTAAAAAACAAAAAAAAAAGACTGTCATGGCTAGGTTAGAACGCTTCCCATTCATGGATAATTGTGTGGGAGGATGGCCATATATACATATATGTATGTGTATATATAGGTACATACATGCATATATAGGCAGCTGTGGACTGTAGGTACCTATGAACATTTGTGTGTGTGTACCTGAAGGACTTAAACCACTTTTAAAGAAACAAAAAGCCCAAACCTGCTGTAACTCTCATTCTCAGTAGAACTCCCAAGCAATTTCCACATCGCCACCTGTTAGTCTCTGCTTCTAAACCTTCCTTCCCGTTGTTTCTCCTCAGACCATTTCTGGCAAAATACTAAATCAGCCAGGACCAATTCAATTAGTTCTAAAAATCCATTACAAACATAGTGCCTAAACTACCTGCCCATATGCATTTCTCAAAGAAATCCATTCATATTTATGTTTTAATACTTTAAGTCTAGCATGCAAAAGCACTCAAATCCCCAGTAGAAATCCAGGAAAAAGCCTGCTTACAGGCAATTACAGACAATGTTCTTTAGCCCCTGATCCTCCTAGTCTGTCCACTTAGGCACCTACACAGGTACAGAGTTTGGTGAATGGGATCAATTTATTGCACCAGCAATAAAATGCCTCCAAACATTCACAAAACCCCCAAATGCCACTGATTCTGCAAGCTGGGCCACGTGATAGAGTCTGTATAGACATGCAATACTCACAGCAGGGTTGGCACCTGGAGTATCGCTATGAAAACCAATACGTATATGCTACTGTGGGTTTCCAGTGAGTTTTATTTCGGGGGGCTACATTTCCTCAGCAGAATGTGAACTCTAGAAATGTTGCGAAGGATTATTTTACTGTTACAAGTTAAAGGTTAGTGTTGGAAATGGATTATAGAACTGCCGCTTTTAAACTGTTTGCAAAGAATCACACATATTAAATCCTTTTTGATTATATCACATTAATCCCTAAATACTGATTTTTATGTAAATTTTGACTCTTGCAAAGCTCTGACAATTCAGCTATCCCCATGTGGTTTTATCAGAGCTCAATTGCTCCTTTAGATCTTTTTTCCTTTTCGCAGTACCTTTTGCTTTTTTCCAAAGTCATCATGGCAGCTGGAAGATGTACTGCTTCAGACACAAAATAATAAGTCTATTTAATATTTTACCTTTATTTTCTGAATTTGTTCCTCTGGCACATCTTGTTAGATATATTTTTATCAGTCCAAAGGATAACCATAGCAGGATTATTTTTATTTCTGGGGAAATGATGCATGATAACTATTGGCAGGGCCCAAACCAGTAAATCAGTCCTATTCCAACCACAGAATGTATTAAAAGTCTGTAGCCTGTGGTAATAAGTTGTAATTTAGTTGACTAGCAGTTTGTTTGGACTTAAGACTGTACAAATGAGTCACATCGGCTAAGTCTTAAAATATAAAATAGTTTGTGCTTTATTAAGGTTTTCAGCTACCATCACAACAGGTACCTAGAGAGCACACACATTTTTCAAATGGGTGCAATACATTTTTATAGTGAAATGCTTCCGACTTGATTGTATAATTTATAGTAGACGGTTAAATTACCGCACGTCCTGTGTAGTGCACAGTGTTTGCTTACAAGACAATGAGATGAACACACTCTGAGAGCTCATTCATCTAATCTCTTACAAATCTGAGCACGCACCGTCAATACCAAGCACCGCTGGCGGTATCCAGCCACGAGGCGCCCCTCAGCTGCCAAGCCAGGCATGTTGCTCAGTGGCCATCACTGAACTTCAGACAGCTGGAGAAACCTTCTCTTTTGTGTATTTTTATTTACAGAGACACGTGTATCCCAGTTGACCAAAGCTAATCATGTATTTGCGTAAAATTTGCAAGGAGTCTTGCAGCTGGACGAAAATAAGTATTTTCATTTTAACTGGGTCACTTTTGTTATTTTTCAAAACAACGTTTTTACACCTTCATTGTGATACAGCTTGTGAAGATTAAATTCAGGTCAATTTTTAAAAGTTGCAAAAAAGCAAAAATTTGAGCCAACCAAAACCTGGTTTTGCCTGATTCCTTCTTTTGACAGAACAAAAAGTTAGTTAAGGTCAGTATTATTTTTCCAGTTTTAGCATGTATCTGCTGTTGATCAAAGGAGTACCCACCCTTCTCTCTGCTCTCATGCTGTGGTTTTGATCACTTTAGATTTTAGATTTGTCTTTCTGGTTATTACTTCCAATTTTCAGTTACTTACAATTTATTCAAACAATTATTCTAAGTGTTTGCTTTATGCATTGTATTAAATAACAGCTGTTTTCTGACTACCTGTGATCTTTTTTAAAGTAATGCTTTAAAAATGTGCTTCTGAGCAATTAAGATACTGCATCCAAGCAACAAATGCTAGCAAAATGGAAGAAAAGGCCTGATCCTGGTATAAATGGGGCTACCTTTTCTGTTGGTTTTGGTACAGCTGGCTGAATCCAGCATAGGAACCGGCCCTCACGTCTCATAGCCCCAAATTTCACTGTTATGCCATTTTTGTGCTGCTGGAAGATAAATAACTAGAGCAAAACTGTAAGTGGTGTTAGTGTACATGTATGATTACATGGTTTATTTAGGTTGTAGCATGTGCTGCACGCTCTCCAGATGAAGATCTTGGCCTTGAAGAGCCTGGCAAGAGGCAGTGGGTAAAGATAGCAGGCAGTGGGATTTAACTGAAGCTGTCAACAGTATCTTTGAAATCTGTAGGCCTGTGCCTGCTCCCTTTTGGACTGCAAAACTCCAGTAGTTTTACTGGCACTTCTCCTAATTTTGCCTTGGTGTGAGAGAGGAGAATAAAGTTTTCTTGCTCTTTCTGGCATGTGGCCTCATGTTAATATATCTAGTAGATTTTCTCTGCCTTGCAGGGTCATGAAAATAGGGCAGAATATTGGTGGTCCTTGCCGTCGTCTTTTATATATACAAAAAAAAAAGGTGCCTGCCATACAGCAGAGTCCTTTATTTTGGAAGTGAGTAAGTGAAATGAAAGAAAACAGGTGTCTTTCAAGCGTTTTTTTTTAAATACAAGTACTGAAAAATAATGATCTTGTGCTAAGTGAGAGAAGTAGAAAAAAAAAATCCAGTCTTGTAGGATCAATGAATACGAAAGAAAGGCAAAAGCTAGATAATGTTTCAGGAAATAACAGTGCTGCGAGGTTAATTTTGCCTAGTACAACATTTCCTAGTATTGAATTGCCTGATATACTCCCTCAGGGATTGCTCCTGTGCTTGCAATAATCGAGGCTGATTTTATTGGAAAATCACCTCTGGATGAGAGACATACTCTGGAGGGAACTTTGCATGGGTACAAATAGGTTTTTGGTGCCAGTGCCATGTTGCCCAGGCCAGCACAGTTATAGTTCCCAATCTGTCTGTGCATTCAAGCAGCAAATTCATTAGCAACCCTTCTGGCAGGATAGAAAAATAGACATATTAGGGAAATTTACTTTGAATTGTTTTCAGGATTTGTTGGATAACAGTTCAGTAATCAAATTGCGCCTCCTAACAAGAGCATTAAATATTTTTATTAGTAGTGGCAGAGAAGCTGCAGATATTCCTTTAAGTGCAGAACACTTTACCGTAACGCTATGTGACTTGCAAAGATCATGGATGAAAGAAGAGATTAGCATAGTTGGAGCAGGGGTGCTTGTGATGTCTGAGCTGATTTTTGTTTTGTGTTGTATGTCGAGGCTGTGTTGAGTCGCGTAACTCTCACATTACAGATGTAACGTGTGTTCAAGTATCGGCTCATCCATCAGACCCTGCCAGTTTGCTGGCTCTTTAATTGTAGAAGTGGGCCATATCTTGACAGCGGTGTGCTCTCTCTAACTATGGGACCTAAGTTCAGCTATATGTAGCAGCTTCCAGCCCTTGTCAAGTGGAAACTGAGCATATTGTAAACAGAGCGCGTTTTGCCTCCAGCTGGGAGGAGGGACACGTGGAGCGCCCACGTACGAGGGCCCTCCGCCGACCTTGGAGCCACTTTGAGTGTGAGGAGGCTGGAGGAGTGCTGGGAAACGGCTGATTCAGAGAGACAGATGAGCGAGGAAGAAAAATCAAGGAGATTGGCACAAGGACGGTGGAAAAAAAATCTTTCTAAAGAAAGCAGGAAGAATTTTTACATTCAAGGCCAACATGGAGCCCTGACAATCAGGCTCGTCTGGCCACACACCAACAGTAGCAAGAGAAAAAAATACTGAGTGCAGCTTGCAAGCTAAGGTCTGTGCAAAAGCTAGTGTTCTGCCAGGGGGAGAAAAGAGCGTGGGCTACATTTGGTAAACAATAAATTACATTAAGCTCCAGGAACTGACAGGGTTAAAAATTAGGATTGTAAAAAATAATCTTTATGCTCTGTTTCCTAATTCCTGTTGTCTTCATGATTGTTTCGCTGTGAAGAGGAGAGCCACCCTCGGTATCAATCATAGTAAGCTATTTAGACGCAGAAATAAGTGGCATATGGCTTAGCACTTTTGGGTCTAGCAATCAAGTAGCAACCTTCTGCAATACAACTGTAGTTTGGTTCCCAATGGGCTTCACTTTGATGATTAGATATATTGAGTTCCTTGTGTCATTCAAAGACAGCAGAATTTCATACAAGTTGGTGTTAGCTTCCTCTCACTTCATTTCAATTTTCAATAACCAGTGTCATCACATCTAACAGTTTCTTCGTAATGGAACTTCATGTCGAATGAGATTTGTCTTTCAAGTGAAAGAGCGTTGTGAAAAGTCTTCTGAAATACTGATCTCTGGAAAAATTCTTACCACAGTGAAAATGGGGAGAGGTTAGTTATTTATTTGTCCTAAAGGCGTGTAGGTGCCCAATCTCCAGATCACTCAGGAATACTCAGGAAAAAAAAGCTTTAGTATTGCATTTGGGGATGCTGTTAGCATTCTTTACAGGACTTACCTCAGCTGCTTGCTGAAGTAATTGTTGTGCTAAGTAAATAGAAAATATTTGTTCAGTCATATTTGAAACTGAAACTATGATATTTAAAGCCAAGTTCTGTGTAAGTGGAGTTGTATAAAGCAGAGAATTTTTGACTTCAGATATTAATTGATCCCTCTGTATTTCAGCACATCAGCTGTTAAATACTAACATTCTTTGCTGACACTGAACTGCTCCTTTCCTGGTACTTACCTTCTCTGCATCGTCTCAGCCCCGCTCCCTGGGCGGTGGAGAGGCGCCTGTGCAGGCAGACAGAGGGAGCCAAGTGCTCTACCCACCAGAGGACAAAGGCGTGGGCCCTCCTGGAGGTCAGGGTGTAGGGAAAGGAGGGGAGAAACTCAAAGAGTAAACAGCCCAGAACATGCATTATGGTGAGCATAAGCCTGCAAGTCGAGTGTCTGCCAGTTCTGTCAGGGATATTTCTGGAGAAATCTGGTGTCTTAGAGAAACTTCTACCCATGCCAGTGCTTGAAGCTATATCCTCCCCAATGGGCTGTGATCTCAGTTCTCTTTGATGCCCTTTCTCCATAAGATTTCCAAAACGGAGGAACTCTTTGAAGGTCCACCTCTGTCACACAACCTATACATTGAGATTCACCTGGCAGCTTACCGTATAGCACCTCCCACACATACGGATTGTGCCAGATAGCATAACAGTGCAAGCAGTGTTTTTAAAAAGTAAATTCTGGGTCACACATTCACAATGAAGCACTTGCTGTAATTCACAATTAGTCTTAATATGCTGTAAGAACAGTGACTGCAGATGAATATCACACAGCTTTATAAACCTGACATTTACCAAGCTGCAAAGACAACATGGCTGCCATATGTTACCACATATCCAAGACTGCCCATCCCATAGTTTTATTTCTTGGCAGTTTCCTACAGTTTTCTGAAATATATTTTTAATGTGACAAAGTCACTTCAATTACACAGTCATTATAAGTTTTGCCAAGGTTGACTATGGATCATTTTGTGTTCATTAGAGCACAAAATTAGAATTTTCATTGCAGCAACTGTAAACAGTATTGGCTCAAAGGAGTCAAGCTTTTTTCCCTCCATAAAATCTTGGATAAGCTACAACTGAGGACTTCCATGTTTTTTGACAGATTTGGGTTTTTTTAAAACTGCCTCTGGGTTGTTGGATTTTTTTCTTCTTCTTCCTAGCCCTTGATATATTTGTTTAACTGAATCACCAGTTCCCTTCAAAATGATGACATTGCCACTCTGTGCATGAACAAGCAGGTGCAGTCAGTGCGTTTCTAAGGCTGTAAATATATTATTTCTTCAACTTCTTAAATGTTATAGCTTGGTGCTTGTCACTCCAGACCCAGTCAGGGTTGTAAAAGCCATAAATGGTCTTCAGGAAATAACTCTGCTTCAGAAATTACTGCATCATCTGCGTAAGTCCTACTAAGCCCCATTAAGCGTTCACTTAAGTAATCTCAGAGTTTTTTACTTGAGTAATAATTGAAGTTTCTATTTAATATTCTCATGAATTTATGGATTTATATGATTGAGTTTGCTTGTCATGCTGATGTAAGTATAAAGGAATTGCATCAAAACCAATCAATTTATATATGCAAAAATTAAGCAAATAGGAAATAAATCCAGCACAGAGTATTTCAAGCAATGGATCAAAAACAGAAGGGTTTCCAGTAAAGTCCAGGCTTTCAAAAGCTATCTGGACCAGATAAAGAATAGAACTCCCTCTTCTTGTCTGTATTTAGAAAAAACAAAAAGGTAAGATTCAGAAAAGCATCTTGCAGAGAAGGAGATTACATTTTTAGCTTGATTTTTATAGTAATTTCTTTTAGGTTAATGTAACCTTCTTATTGTTAATTTAGCTCACTAGAAACAATACAGTATTAAGGAGTGAAAGACTGCTTAATAGAAAATATAACCAAAATGTCTGATCTGCTAGTTTTTCGGGCTGAAGGTAAAACTACGCTGCTCTACCTTCCTTCTCTGTCTCTTATGATTAGGGAGTTTGTGCTGCTCCTCACTGTACTTCACTTGGAGGAATTTCCAGGCTTTGTTTTTAACCTAATATGTATATACAAGCAAGGAGAGACGACAGAGACAAGAAAGTAGCAAAGAACTTAACAGACGTCCCTGTCAGAGCTTGCACAGCAGCAACCCTCTGCCTTGCTCCTACAAACGCAGGAACGCGTGCTTCTCTTGGCATGTGGCATGCTCGTGTCTTGCCAATGGAATGCCCAGTCCTTAGCAATTTATTTTTTTTTAGATATAATGTGTCATGATAATGTCATTCAGGATAAGGTATGTCAGCAAATGCACCAACAGGCTTTATAAGCTTATACCTCTTAGCAAAACCTGGAGCTACAGTGAATGGGGACAGCACACATACAGCAAAGGCATATCTCTTCCTCTTAAAGAAATGTGCTTAACAAGATTATGTACTATTTGCATTCCAAATTTGCAATTAGCACCCCATGAACCCCCAATGAAATCATCCAAGTGGCAGATAATGACAGATACATGTAGTTAGACTTTTCTAGATTAAACACACTACTAGATATGTGGTAGCACAGCTACAGTAATACATTTTACAGAAAGCAATGTAATCTGAATATTATGAGAGCTCATTGAAATATGGTTCACTTATATAACCTGTGAAATATGTATGTTTGTGAATGCATGTGTGTGTTCATGCAGGAATGCAAATTACTAAGTGGAAAGATTAGCAAATTGTGGATTGGGGAAGTCTTACTGTATATAGTAGAAAATTTTCCTTCATAGCACATATAAAGGTTTCATTCTGCAACTTTATTCTCAACCCTATAATTTTACACTAGCTGGCATAAATTAGCAAGCTAGAAGTCTAAATATATGTGTCTGACATACCTCTCAAAAGAAATAACAGGACAAATGCACATGGGGAAACAGGAGTAGTACATGTAAAATATCTATGCTTTTCTACATATAGGTTACTTTTTAGTCAGGGAAAAGAAAGAAAAATCCTTCGACTGCAGTTTATCTGTGCTGTTTGTAGTCTGGAGTTCTCTGAATATATTTCTTCTTAACTTCAAGGACTTTCAGTCTGTAAAGAAACTGGCAATGCCGAGCGTTTCTTCTCTACCGAATGTGATAATTTCTGATCCAGACAGTGGCTTACTTGCATTAACGTGCTCAGTGATCTGGTGGAAATCAGTAAAATGATGAGGCACAGTGAAAGGGGAAGGCGAGCCTTCCACATTTATTTATTCTGGACAAATGGCGCCCATTAATCTATCAGGAAAATATGGAATTAACAGGGAAGAAACCACAGTTGCAAATTTGGCAGTTGCTAGCATGCACAGATGGTCTTTCGACGTTTTAAGATTTTCCAGGCTTTTGATATTGATACCAACATTGAAAAGTAGCCCATGTGTTGCTAATGTTTATCTAGAATAACCATAGAAAAATAACATTGTATATTTTGGATTCTTCGTTCTCCTCTTGATGTATTTGCATAAGGTTTTTTAATCTTAAAGGTAAACTTCTTATGCTCTGTCTGTCTTTGATTATTTTAAGAAGCATAATTGGAGTATGATTTCCTAAAATAAGAAAGACAGCCAGTATATCCAGACAAGGGCATTAGGAAGCAAGAGACTCTTACATGGTAATTATGTTGAACAAAGTTTGCAGGTTGGTAGTCCAATTTGCTTTCTTACTGTTACATATAGTATGCTTCTTTGTAAAGTGGTGTTCTCATAACCAGGATGTTGAGTCCCTCCTTGATAGTGTGTTGTTTATTCTTATTCTTCTGAGAAGCACTGATTTTCAGTCACTGTAGCTTCACTGAAGCTGGGAACCTGACCCTGGCAATGTCTCCATTCAGTGTTTCAGGGCACGAAGTCAAGAGGGAAGGATAATGTCATCTTCTTAATTTGCTTTGGGAATGTTTGGTTGAGTCTTTAAAGACCTCACTGAAATATTTCACAGAGGAAATCACAGAATAATTCTTGCCAGCTTTACTTTGAGTTTATTCTCAGCTGACCCAGAGGATGCAGTACCTTAATGACAGTTCTGAAATGTGCCTTGTGCAGCGCTGTAGTTGTGTACGCAACCCGCATGCACACACAACAAAGACATTTTTGACTACAAACAACCCAAGGTGCTCTGTATTAAAAATGAATAAAAACTGTTGGGGAAAAAAATGAATTAAAAAAAAATATCTTAGTGCACCACAAGTTTTAATCCAGTGAAAAAAGATCTGAGGCAGAAAAGTAAGGTGAAAGTTTCAGGTGTGTGACAGAAACACTGTACGCTGCTGTCTCCAGTGTATCCAGGTGTGTAGGTCTCATTTATATAGATCTGTATGAGGACAGATAGACAAACAGACAGATGTACAGTCAGGCAGACTGTAGATATGGATATCTAGATACAGGAGTGCCAAACCTATAGGATATTAGGCCATATAGGTATGCTTCTAAGGCCTTTTTTTTTTTTTAATAAAACAAGGTAAATGAACACTGTCTTGCCAATATCTACCAATGAGAGAAACATTTCTGAAAAATTAAATATTAGTTGTTAACGAGAAAATTTTCTAGTTACTGTTCAGTGGAAATCTTCCTCAGCATCTGTGTGGATACCACAGAACACACCTAGAAGCACCTTGCTGCTTCAGACAGTAGTTCCCATCTTTGACGCACATAGCCGGATTTCACGTACCACCTCAGAAACAGAACTTGAGTTTGTTTCACAAGTTGGGATGCAAAATGAGAGTTTTATTTCCCAGCTTGCCAACAGCCATCTTGGGTAAACAGGCACTTTAGCTTAAGCCATACCTGTCATATAGGGCAGAAGAATTATGCCATATATTTTGCAAGCTACACTTCTCTTTGTTCACCCCAAGAGAATGGTTGCCTTTTCTGCAACCACCTGATACTATTGACTGATGCTCGGTTTGTAATCCATTATAACCATCTGATATTTTTCTAGAAAACTACCTCACTGGTCATTCTCTACCTTGTATTTTTGCTGTTCAATTTTCCTGATAAACTGTAGTACCTCATACTTGTCCACACTGAATTTTATCCTGTTTCTTCGGATCTTATCTCCACTTCATCAGGATCATTTTGTGTTCTGACCCATCCTCCAAAATACTTGCACACCTTCTGTTATTTGCTAGTTTAACAAGCATACTCCCTGTTCTCTCATCCAGACTGTTAATGGCATTCTAAAATGTGCGTGACTATTGTATAGCTACTGTGACAGTAGTTAGGCTTTAGTCTTGACAGATGTTTCTTGCTAGATCTATAATAAAAATGAGATATAATACTGATGATGATTTGGGCAATTTATGTGATCGATAATGGGTAGCTTACCAGAATGGATCAACCCTTTAAAATCTCGAAGTGGCTGCACATCTTGCAGGACTTCTTATGGGAGTCTTAAGATCCTAGAGGATATGAACTTTTCAGGTTGTTTTGCGCATCTGTGAAACTTTCAGTTAGCAAGCCACAAAAATGTGCAAAAAACTCACTGCAACACATTTCAAAGTCCCTCACCAGCAGTTAAAGGCTCTACTAACCCACCGCACATGAATTTCATTAAATACTGCCCTCTGTCAATGTTCTTGCAGCATTGGCAATTCTTTAGTTTTATATGTTCCTGTTTTGTCATGAAAATTGTATTGAGGAAAACCCCAAATTTCTTTCTAGTCTACGTGACATTTAAGACAGTAGTGCAGATCCTCCACCACTGAGGGGCAGAGACGAAAAACAAAGCAAAAAAATGGAAGTGGCTGGAAGCAGAGAGAAAGAAGTCAGACATCAGGCTAGACGTAGAAATGAGCATGCAAGATTGTTGTTGTGTTAGCAAAAGCTGACCCTGGTCGGCTCTAACTAGTGTTATCTTCGCTTATTCCAGATATTGCTAGAGGTATTTCTTCATTTGTTTAACAAGCAATTCATCTAGACTTCACTCAGCAGTCATATACAATCATGTCATCACTCATGCACATACTCCAAAATTCATCCACACATTTCAAGAATAAAACCATATATCTAATAATATATGTAGAGGATTGTTCCAGACATACATATACTGTAGCATATGTATTTCGGCTTCTCTTTTAAAAGGAGCCATTCAGTATTTTTTAAAAGACATATAATTGTGCTACAGTCAAATGGTCTTTTAATCACTGCTCTGAAAGTCTTGGTTGCAGGGTAAAGGATTCCCCACCCGTTTTGTCCTGTGTCCTCCGCTGAACTGAATTTCTCAGTTCCTCTCCCGAAGTTGCCCACATACAGGCACGTAGAGACATAAGTGCCTCCTCCACTCTAGAAGCTGTCTCAGACCCTGACTTTCCTACTTTTGCAGGAGTTCACTAGCATGTGGGGAACACTAGCCCAGTCATGTTCACTTGGGTGTATGTACAATGCTGTATTCCAATACTATTCGTTTTGCCCCGTTTTCTAAAACAAAATGTCCTGGAACTCAGCTCCCGAACTCTGTTGGGTCATTCCCCTGCTCTTTGGGTGTTCCTCACGGCATTTGTGTGTACCTGAATTTTTTATTTCGCTTCAACTGAGTTGCCTGGGCCCATCTCTTAATTTCATAACATTTACCAGAGTGAAGGCAGAGCCATGGGCTTGTAGTTTGGCCCAATGGAATATAAAGTGTCATTCTCTGCATAAAAGCATTTCTGACTCATTTTTATGCTATAACTCTATCAAAGATTATTTTTTCTTGGCCCATAACCACTGTAAAATGATCAGTCTTTTTAAAAATGTTTATCTCCAACACCAAAGCCCAACGAAATTAGTTTTGTTGTCAGCTTTCGATTATACCCAGGAGAAAATCTATCCTCTGCCATCCTCACAAGTGAGAACTCAGGGAACAATCTCACATCCATTTTTTCCATTTAGGTTCCCAAGTGCCTTTGTGTATTTGCTCTGACCTTATGTTGGGAAGAGTTACAAGTTACTAGCAGTCATCTTGTCCATATTTTTTCTGTGACCGCAATTCACTGTAATGGAAACGTTCCAAGACAATTAGAAACGCAGTCCATATAGCAACCTGCACTCAAAAATCCAGTGTAAAACACTAGCCTTCTTTAAAGAGGCAAACCCCATCAAGAAGATGGGGTTATTGAAAGTCTTGAATCTGTTCTTCTTAAGCTTTACACTTTTTTCATATACTAGACTGCATCTTAAATATAAACCTATCATCAGGTTTAGCAAATCAATACCGTAAGAGTGTGAAATGGTCCCCAGAAATCTCCAGAATGCCATTTCACAGTAAAAGCAATTGAAAAAGAAGCTGCAGTGGAATATCTTATGAGATAGCCATTTAGATCACAAAAGGATCATAAAAGTCAGAAGCAGTTTGTTTGAAGCAAGGTTCATAATATAACCATACAGAGCTTGCTGGGAAGAAAGAGGAAAATTGCAAACCAATTTGTGGTTACGGCTTTTTCTGTCAATTCTACAGGGATTTAGAACTTGTAAAAAGGTGGAACTTCTGCCATCTTACATTGCTCAGCTAGAAAGAGATAGCTATAATCATACTAGCTAAACAAACACCAATTATTGAAAGGCAATATAGTGTTTATTAACTTCAAAGCAATTAGCACTTCTTTAGTTCATTTACTACTGAGCAAGGTGGTGTCAGACAGTGGCATTTGTCAGTAATAATCTGAGTATCTTTTGAGGCTTGCCTTCCTATATTCTCATAATATTTTGTCAGTGAAGTTTTGATACTTTATGTGCAATAAAGGCACTAATGAAAGCATTAAAAGGAATGTTTCTGTGAGCAAATGCCACCTGAGCATGCCACATTGTTTCAAACATTTTGTGTCGCATAACTGCATAATTCTTAGAAGATGATTGTGTCCCAGTGCTGTATAATAGGAGCAGAGCATTCTGGACGAAGTGGTATGTCACAAAGCAAAAATTCCAACATAATTAAATAAATTAATTAATTTCGTCACTCCCATTGAATTCTACAAGTGTCTTGTACACACCCTTTGAATTAATATGTATCTTTGTTCTTCAGTAAGAGCTAACAGATGCCCTGGCTAACTAGGATGGTTCAGGTCAGATTTAAACGAATCCCTCCAATGGCTGGAAACTTAATTAGGTTGCAGTTACAAGTCCTTTATTTTTTTTTTTTTAATCTTTATGATTCATGGTTGATTAGAAGCTAATATGGAGCCAGTCTACCTTCCTCTTTGCTTCCTTTTTTTAAAAAAATCTAGACAATAAAAAGAGTTTCTGTTTATTCTTCTGCTCCCATTGCTCTTTAAGGAGTGGCACTGCTTTAATAAAGATATAGGAAATGAAATTTCAGCTGTGTTACACTCAATCAGATTACTTTGGACAAATGAAAAGTAATACTGCCTCCTTTAATACCATTAGAAGAATTGATATTGCAGAATTCTTTTCAGATTGCAGTGCACTGATGATTAGAGGCCTGATGCCGTTTACCCTTTGGTGGCATCCATGCTCTGTGTTACTGGGAGGTGTCTCAGTGGTGAGTTGTGGGCACAGGAGGTGGAGGACCAACATGCTGCGATGCACCTTCCCGATTTCCTCACTGCTGCCACCGTAGGTGATGCTAAAGCCCAGAGCAGGGAGCGCAGAGGACTCTGTATGTATGTAACTCTCATGCTGAGGAATGCTCTCCACAGTGCTGTTTATGGACGGGTACACAGCCTTGACTCTCCTGCACCTCTCCAAGATCCAGGAGATTGTGCAGAATTTTTCAGTTGTGCAGGATCAGGTTCTGATTACGGTATCTTTAAGTGATAGTTGTCCTGAAGAGTTCACTTCTGTATAATGGAGTGAAAACACGTAGGCTGCATTTTTTCAGCCACCTTCTAGAGAGCTGACCCTGGCCCTTTGCAAGCAAGCCTAGCTAGCCAGCTTGGGGACTGCGTGGCTGTCCAGTAGTGTCAGCACAACAGGTTTTGTGCTGCCTGCCTCTGTGTAGTACTGCCAAAGAGTCCCTTCTTCATGCCGATTCACGGTTGCTGTCACGCTGGGGCTCCTTGGGCACCAGGCATGAATCAGAACAGGCCTCCGACAGCTCTGCACTGGGGCTTGCCATTGCCGCAGGATCAGGCTAACTTCAAGCTACTGCTGTTCACTCCTCAGCAGCTCAAGTCCTGGGCTGTAGGGCACTAAAAGAGTGCTTTGAGTGATTAGGCATTATTTATCTACATTTACGAAAAATGCATTTAATTCATGTCATCATTTACTGCACATATTGGGAAAGTTATTGGGCTCTTTGGGCGATTTCTGTTCCAGGAAGTGAGTGTGGCAGTTTTTTGTCTTACATAACTGTCCATTTATCTCCCAGAGCCTGCTTTTTGGATCACCACATTTTTTTTTCAGTTTTGCACATATTTTTGAGTCTGAAACAATAAGAAAAAATGCACATTGAAACATCTGTTCTGATCCATTTATCAGAGAGAGACAATTACAAATAGCACTTTACCAATTAATTAGTAACCTTATTCATCATATAAACTCCAATCATGCTAAGGCAGCTTCTTTTCCTTTGCATGATTTGCACCATTTTTATCATCTTATGTGAACTGACGCTGCTGAAATAAATTTCTCAACGTGGCTCAGAAAGACAAAGGCAAATTATCTCTTTCCCCAAGTGAGTGTTAATGAGCAGGAGGCTGGTGTGCATCATCTCTACCACTTCTCGCAGTGTCCCTTGTTGCAGGCTGGAAAAAAGGAAATCTTAATTATTAAATGCCACTAGAAAATCCTTTGTCCTGGTTTGTGGGTAGCTGGAGCACTCTCCTAGGACAGGGCTGTTGGTCTGTGTTTGTTAGCCACATCAGGAACAAGGTCAACGCCGTGCTGCAGCTGGTGGCTGGCTGGGCTAACCAGCATGTGAGGGAGGCTCACAGTGCTTAACAACAGCAGCAGATACTCCTAAAATCATCTGTGGGCTGGAAGCAGAGGGACACAGATGCCACTGGTAGCCTGTCTGTCGTTACAGATGTAATGCACAGCCCTCGACTAGTGTAAAGCAGCGTATCTCCATTTACTTCATTAGATCAGCATCATTTTATACCAGTGAAGATTTTGTCCCACGAATCAAAACCTCTTCTGGCATATCTCTATTAGTTTCTTTGGAGTTACCCCAGCAGAGAGTTTTGCTCCAAAGCATTGCAGAAATAGAGAAAGCTGACAAGATGAGAAGAGGGGCTAACAGCTGAAGCCGTGAGGTACAAGACATAGAGAGAAGACAGTTTGTTGCTTTAGGGTGAGCAAGCTAATTCTCAAGATGAAAGATTTTATTTTTTTTTAATCCTACTTATTTAATGGAATGTAAATAAAGGCTTGTCTTACATAGCTAAGCTTATGATAGCATTAGACTCTGCAAGTAGGGCCAAGAGTCACAGGAGTCACACTGGTGTAAATCCAAAATGATTTAACTTTAGTGAAGGAAATACCTATTACATTAAAAGAAAATGGTTTCTTTCTAGCTCAGTGTTAAGACTTCCAGTCAAAATAGACTTCTTATTACTAACATTTGCTTTAAAAAACAGTATCAGCAATGAGAAATGGGACTAAGGGACTATGTCAGTGGCATGCAGCCCTTGCTCATGCTTAGAAGTGAAGTTCAGCCACTTTACAGCCGCCAGAAGGATTTTCAGAGATCTTCTCATAAAGCTGTGAATACTTTGAGTAAAACTGAACTGAAAGAAGGAAGAAGAGTATGATGCCTTCCTCTAAAGTTGTGGAAGTTGGTGTTTTTTCATTAGTTTTTTGTACTGTAACTTCAGAGCAGTAGTACTTTGGAGTATGATTTAGGACCAGCTCCAACTCTCAGTCAAGTTAACGTGAGCTGGATCAGTTCCTCCGCGACATGCAGTTGTAGTCGAGTTCTATGCGGAAACAAGCAAATGTGATTGAACACATGCCTACACGCATCGCATGTCCCAGACAGCTACGGAGGGACCTTCACACTTCTCATTTTGCAAAATGCAACTCGTCAACCAGCATTTTAAAAAGTCTTTAAAATGTGAAGTGAGTATAACTGATACAGAAGTGTCTGGCTGGCTTGTGAATAGCCTGAAACTACTTTTCTCAGAGATGCAAACGATACTGTTCAGTGCAGTGGGGGCTGATACAGATGATGACAGGGATGCTTCAAGGATCAACATCTGTAACCCAAACAGTCAGCACGGCCAGAAAGGAGAGAACATCTCTCAAGGAGATATGGTTGGGCGTATGTAGGGTGAATTCCCCCTGTGCTGTGGGAAGTGAATCTGTGACAAACTATCAGTATGGAAGATGTGTGTGGGAGAGTTAGACATGAACATGTGCAGGCATTTAACAAGATATAAATGGTGTCCTGGATGTCCCTGGCTGTATTTCACTGCAGTGGCATCCTGCATTTAGAAAGTAGGCGAAACTGCTGTGGTAAAGTCTAGTCCAGTGGCCTAAAAACAAGACTTGAAATAGGAATCCAAATTTTCTCTGCTTGCCTTTTTTTTCCCCCAAATCTCTGTAGTATTGGTCAGATAATTCAGAACTTTCCAGCCTGTGTGCCAAGATTTAGACATCTTAAAAATCCTTATAGAAACAAGAGGTACTAAAAGTTTTGCTTGGGATTTGGTAAATTGTTGTGGGAAATGCACGGGAATTTGGAATAAGATGTTTTGTTGAAGATTTCATAATTTGAATAAATGTATTAGGTATTCTCATATATGTGTAATATATACATCCTAGATGGCATGCCAGTGTGCAGAAGAAAATCACTCCAACAGTTACATCACTGCAAAACGTAGGTGTGGAGAAGAGCCTGGAAACTCTTAGCTGATTCTTCTTGGCCTTTTTGTGAAAGTATGTGAAAAAACAGATAGCTGTTGGCCGTGCATAAGAATGAGGAAAATTCTAGTGTAGTTTGAAAAGTTGACAGGTTTTTTCATAGAAAAGAAACAGAAGCATTTGAATTCAGTTATATTAAGTGCTTTTTCATAAGTATCTTCAATCAAATAAAATATTTTGACAGTCTTGAAAACAACGTACTTTTATTAAATTGATCAAAAGGTTCCATTGGCTTTGCATTGCACTGTGTAAGACATCCCTCATAGACAGGATG
>VZSC01012822.1:929258-1046027 GCA_013398225.1 Steatornis caripensis | reverse complement strand
CCAACTTAAAGCTCTCAGCAGGGACTGCACTCTGGGCTTAACTGATTACATAAAACATCTTAAGTCAATTTAATGAAACAATAGATTTCGTTGTGGATGAAATTAACTCAAAATATTTTATTTGAATTTTCGCAATAGAAATGTGTTACTTTGGAGGGGAGTTCGAAATTTTCTAGCAGGTAGTAGTGCCAATTTTAATGAGAATTTGGTTTTGTCAGGTTATCCTGGGGGAGAATTTCTAAGAGCTCTGCTATGTTTTCCATAGAAGAGCTAATTAGGATTGCAATTCTCAAGTCCTGCTGGGGGGGAAGATCTGCGGTACAACCTTCTGCATCACCAGTGGAGTTCCAGACCCACCACAGAAGTTATAATAGATTGCGGTACCCCCACCTGACTGCGAGACAGGATCAGGCCATGGGCCTCTGCAGGCCTGTACTTGGGGCAGTGCCTTTAGGGGATTTAGCTTTGCCAGCAGTGGAGGGGTGAAGAGCGCTGCAGATGCTGAGCTGCTGTTCAGCAAAGGCAGCTGGAGCTGATGTGACTGAATAAAGAGGATTTCTTTAAAGCCCATTGGGCCCGGGGTGATTACTGAACACTACAATCAGGGTCTTTTACTTTTTTTTTTTTTTAAGTTTGATTGCCCTCACATGAGACTGGAAGGCAGAGAAAGGGCTGTGGCAGTACAGATTCCTATGATCTCCCCTTGCCATGTAATCAGAAGAGCTCTGCAATTGAATATTTCACAATAATCACTGCATTTTCAATGGGGATGATATAAAAGCAAATATCAAGGCCTCTGGCTGACAAAAGCAGAATACAGAGGGAAAATATGAAAATAGCAACTTACTTCAGCAATAAAGAGAGTGTATTTTATACTGCAGTTTTGCTTTTTGTTAAATCTTGACTTTCTAGTAAATGACATCCCAGAAGATATTTATCAAAGCAGGAAAGCACTAGAAAGGAGCACCCTGCATTCACTTTAATATTTCTCCTTTTCTTCTGACATTTTCTTGCCTAGAGATCTAATTCCATTAAATATGTACATTTTTGACTGGAAGAATTCTTCATGTATCTTTCAGATGAATCTTAAAAGTACATAAGGTCTGTAGGGCAGATTTTTTTAAGTGCAAATGAGGCACACAGTAGAATATTGTCTGTGAGGCTTTTCAAATTATTTATATTCCTGCAGTGCTTTACCTTTCTCTTTCTGTGATAATGATAAAGGAAGAAGTGAGACTCCGATGCACCTTCTGTGGAATACTGTCAAACAACATTAGTCATATTTAATATCTGACATGCGGGAACTTACTTTGGTTGATATCCATTTTTATTGGATTTATTAGACATTATCATGCCTGTAACTTTCTCTGATCCCATAGCGCTTCAAAGTGTTGAAACCCGTTAGGCCCGTGATTGGTCAGTGTTAGAGCCCCATTACGCTCTTGTGAATGGATATAAATTAACATTCCCTCATTAAGCCTACTTTGCAGTGCATGTGAATCTGCTGTAGGAATAATGACAGCTAAATACTCTGTTGGCCCCCAGCCATGTCCACTGGTGCCATTCTCCTCCAGCCGCCTTCTGAAGCTGTGTAGAGCTGGGCCATGACAGTGCTTGGAAAGAGGTACACTCCAGGTCACTTGGCTCTGTAGAAAGTGGTGTGGGGGCTGACTAGGTGGCTGTTTTCCCCACACCACCTTTGGAACAGTGACCTTATGTTGTGTTAGAGACCACTGTGCTGGAAGAGGTGCTGCCTCAGATTTGTTATAAAGCAAAGGTCCTGGCCATTTGCAGTCATTAAAGATTTCATTGCTTTCTCATAAGAATTTGAGTTAAGGGTGTTAATCCTGGTGTCCCAGCCAAATTGCTACTTAAGTAATTATAATCTGCCTAAGTGGCTGCCTGCACTGCTGCTAGCATCACCCTCCTCCCATTATCTCTGAGCATCTTGAGCCTTCTTGCAGATCCCACATTTGAATAACTTATCCTCACCATCGTGTAGTGGTCTTAGCTGTTCTTTACCAAGAGACAGAGAGCTATGCTGACATAAAAATTGGGATCGTAAGACTTTGCTCTCTCTGATTGCGTTGAGAAGACGTTCAGTGAACTAAACTTCTGCAAAGTCGGGAGGGTCTTCAGCAGGAATAAGGAGTGACAGAGTGATCTGTTAAGTATTTCTAGCAGGAATCGGAGAGCTGAGTAAGTCTTTACAAAGCTTTTGCTGGGCCAAATGTTTATACCGTCCGTAGTGTTACCTAAATAGAATACCTGTAAAAAATCATGTGGTCAAGGGCTGTGTGAAATGGAAGGCCATCTTCATCCACAAACTCTGGGCTACTTGCTCCTATCCTAACAGAAATGGCAAGTTGTCAACAGAGCCTCTCTTTCTCCTGCCCTGACTGTGGCCACTCGTGTGTTCTTATATCTCCTCAGCTGTCCTCTGAAGACCTCCTCGTTCTTCAGTCTTGTTATAGACTTTGTCTTGCTGCATCTTTCATCCGTTAATTCTTTAAACTCTCGTTTTCTCTTTTCTCTCTTGGTCTCTTCCTTAAAGCCACACTTGCAAATAATCTCTTTGTGTTTAATGCCTCCCACATGCGGCATTGTGAGTCTTGCCTATGTGGCAATGTGTCACAGGTTTGAGGTGTGGTGTGGAGGCCTGTGAAGGTATCCCTAAACAAAGCAAGTGCTCACACTTACCTTCTTTTAAAGGATAGGGTCTATTTTCCCTCATATGTTGGCCATCTTTACTAAGAAGAAAGAAATGGCTGTGGCAAGTTATCTTGCCTATCCCACTTAAATATCTGTTCTCCTTTAGATGAAGAGCAGCTCCCCCACATGTGAGCAGCAGCTACTAAGCTGAGCAAGGTGCATAGAAAATGTCTTTCTCCTGAGTCTGTCTTATTGGTGTACAGAAGTGCAAGTGCCTGTGGGGCTGGTTGCACTAAGTGCATATATATATAAGTTGAACAAAATACAGCAAAAATCAGGACTGTACCTAGCCCCTGAGACTTGAAGTATTTCTCTCAGAGCTGATACTTTGCCTTTTCCAGGCATTTAGTTTACTGTTGCTTAGAAGTTGCAGAGTATAAATAAGCCTCATTTATGGTCACCACTAAGAAAGCCTAGAACCCGAATAGACACCAGTTTCTTAAAACATGGCATGCTCCCACTGAAACACAGTACCTGTATATGAACTCTTGTAGCTTTGTGGTTGCTCTTGGAATTCAGCTCTGTGTTAGACTTGGGGGTTGAAAGGCTGTGCGTAATTTTGGTCTGCACCTTCCCCAACAAAATTCCTTTTGTTTCTCCTCCTTGCATTATGTTGTTTTGCGGTTGAACTACATTCAACATGTAATCTGCTATTGCCTTCACCTTAAGTTCCTGAAGTGGTTTTGGGCTGATGAGTGCTCTCAGCTTCCTTCTCCCTCACTTTTTTCCTTTTCCTCTTCCTTTTCCTTTTTCCTTTTCCTTCCCCTTCTCCTTCTCCTTTACTTCTGCTTTTACTTCTCCTTCTTTTCCTTTTCTGATATGTGGCTCATGGGTCCTACATCTGGAAGGAAATATCCACTTCTACTCAGATTCCTTCTGGTTCCCTGGCTGAAGGAGGATAATGCCATTCATCACTGAAGTGTCAGAGCCTGTGAATAGGATGCCGCTTTGTCCCTCACTGCCAGCTCAACCCCCTTTAGAAGTCTGTAGTCCTATGTAGATACGGTCCTCTCTGGTGTCGCCAGCCAGTTTCTAATGCAGTAAAACCCACAGCCCTGCCGCCCACTGAGATCCCAAGCCTTCTTTCTCATAGGCTTGGGATCTCTCTTTTTATCCTGAAGTTGGGGAAAGTGGTTGCCTTTCTTTACTTGTTGATTTGCTGTATGGGATTATTTCCTCTTCCCAAGTCTTGTCTTGACTTTCAGGTGGCACTAAGGTCTGCTGTTGGAATTGCACACTGCTTTTGACAGGGGTAAATTCAAAGAATAAGTTGTCTAACTTTGGTTGCTGCAAGTTTTGAAAAATCAAATTGCAGATGTTGAATTATATCTGAATCTTTTACCTGCTCAAGGAGTCCTTGTGCCTGCTGACTTCTGCAAAGGGTTGCCTGATAGCATCTCCTATCAGCTCAATATATTCCCAGAAGTACTTGAACTGCAGCAGTTTTAGTTGCACTGCAATCAATGTCAGGGGCAGGGAAAAAAGGTACCTTTCATTTTAACATTGAGACTGCAAGAACCTCCCCTCCATGTTTCCTTCCTTTGGGCTGCCTGGCTGCTGCTCTCCACACGCACACTCCATCCCCAGATGTTTTGATAACATCTCTGCTGATAAGTACTAGCAATACATCAACAAATAAAAGCGCAAAGTAAATAATCGCTGTCAGCAGAAATATATAGTCGAGACAGCACGTTTTGAAATACGCAGAGGTGAGAGTCTGTGATCCCTTGAAGAGCCAGGACCGACGTACATACTGCCATATGGCTGCAGGCACCTATGGGATCCAATAAGAAGACTGTCAGCAGTTTTTCATTTGTACTCGCATAACAGGATGCAAGGTGCATGCATCTCTTCATGTCTTCCATGTAAAACATCTGAAGGCAATGGGTAAGGCATTAGCAAGATAAATATATGGCTATGCCCCAAAGAGAGAAGACAGATTGGTGCTAGGAGAAAAAAAACTAAATTATGCTTTATGCTTAACAGCCTACCACAGACGACTGGTGAGAGAGGGAATGATGCTAAGTGTGAGAATTGGTTTCTTCTTTTCTCACAAGGTGTTCCCTACCTGAATCTCATCAGGCCAAAAAGAGCTTCTCTAAGGCTTCTTGTCCCCACTGTGTTAGATAATTGTTGGATCCTTGCATTGTTTTGTTTCTACTTCTGCCACTGATAGCAGCCTAAGGGAAGAGGAGTGGGGAAATATGTTGCTTCTGCAAAATGATTGCAGGAAGAATAGCCAGAACATAAATGATACTGTTTTGGCTTCAAAAGGGTAAGCAGGTGTCTTAGGAGTCCCAGAAGAGCGATGTGCAAGCTTGTACAAACAACCTCCGAATCACGCCTGTTTGTTATTCACACAAACAGAGTTGAAACCGTCTGAATTCCTCAGTTCCCAGAATTCAGATGGTGCACAATGGCCCATAATGAACAGCACCTGTGCTTACCTCAATTACTACACAGAGCCGAACAACAGCAAGAAGGGCTTTCAAGAATATTCTTTCAATAATAGATTTAGTTATGTCTTTCATAATTGGATTCAAAAGCTCAAAATTTCATTTTGCAACTTGTTCATGAAATTTGTATGAAAAAGTCTGGCATTTATTCAAAAGAAATACTCCATGAACAAGAAATTGCAAAACAGCCAACTGCTGGTAACTAAGCAGCCAAATTGCAGTCCAAGCACTTGGCAAATACACCGTCTTTTTTATTATTTCAGTAATTGAATTTCTGTTAAAGCGTGGAGCATAATTTAACATCAGGAATTTATTTATAATACAATAGTGTTTCAGTAATAAATGCATTATTATTGTCACTTTTAATGGAGTCTTATGTATTCCCTCAGAGACTATGTGGCAGACTCTGAGACAACCACTGCATCAGTGTTGTTTGTAGACAATTGAATTAATTGGAGACAGGGTCATTAACTCGACCTGAATACCTCTGATTGCTTCTGTAAATAAGGTTAGAGAGCAAATGGCTAATCTTTGTTGTCATTATAGATTCTTTTTACATTTTCACACTGCCTTGTATATTAAGAACATTTTGCTAAGCAGCTTTTCAGGCTGTCGCCGTGTTTACAGTATTGTCTTGCATGGCATACAACCGTAATTGTATCAGACTTACATTTCATTTCCCATATCTATATAAAACATGATACTAGAGAGAGACCTATTCTGAATTGCCACACATAAAAACCATTGGACCAACAAATTAATAAACCAAAATGAATAAGCTGTAGCATTAAAAAATAATCAAATCACCAAAAAAAAGTTGATTTTGTTTGCTTTTGTTTGAAAATTCCAACCTGCAAGACTTGCCAGGGATAATATAGTGAGTCCATTACTCCGTTGGGAACATGACCCGCAAGGCCAGCTCTGTGTATACCAGCCTGTGAGTTAAATGTTATCCGGACTTTTGGCATGGGTTTTCTTGGAAAACGAGCAGCAGGCTGTCGTTTAAGCACAGATAGAACACAGACATTTTTCAAGGAGAGATCCAAAAAAAGGTTGTGAGCACTCTGTTCCATTTCTCAACAAACTTAGTAAAGAATGTAGCCTGAGAGGTCTAGGAAGGCATGCGTCAGGAACAAGAGACACCCTAAACTTGAGAATGAGGTCAGGTTCACACTGAACTCAGGGATACCAACTTGTCATCACTCCCATATTCCACCATATACTTAAAAAAACACATTGCTTTCTCAGAAGCGGTCTTGTAAGTGGAAGAAAACAGCTGGCAGTGTCTTATAATATGCCTGGTATTTGCATCTGTTTCTTTCATTCTAAATTTATATTCAAGATGGGCTTGAACCCAAACCCCAGCTACACAGTGTGAGTTATCCAAACTCTGGAGCCAAGTGTGGGATCCCAAGTCCATCTGTAACCTAGACGATAAGTGATGTTTTATGAATTCAGATTCAAAAATAACAACCTCTCCACTTCAAAACTAGCAAGTACAGCTTTCAGCTTCGAAACTCTGCCCATGTCAAACTCCCATTGACAGTCTGTTGGTGCAGGAATCCAGCTTAACTTGAGCGTGGTGGGAGGAACATGCTGCCACACTATGTTTTCTCTCAGCAGCCTCTTCACAGCTCACTTATAAGAACATTTAGGGATGTTGTTTCGTTTAAAAAGCAGAGGAGGAAACAAAGCATTGAGTAGATGCTAAATTGTTCCAGCTTTTTGAAGGCATCATCTGAACTTACAGACTGGCCTTGTAGGTTTTGCTCTGCAAAAAAAGAGAGAGATCAGCCAAGCAGTGTTTTTACTGAGCAGGATCCAGCTTAGTACTGATCTGAAATTCAGGGTAAGCCTTTCAAGTCTGGACCACAGTGTCTGTGTCTTTCCCTGCCCGTTTGCAGGGGATGCAAGCACTGGTGATGTTCACCTTGGAGCCCTGCTGCAGAAGCAATCAGTCCTGCTCAGCCTCTTTGACTGTTTGTGCTCCCTTTTACTGTGGGGACTGGCTTTTGAGCTTTGTCCTTGGTTAATTTGGGTTTCTTGTCCATGATATCCCAAATGCTGCAGGTAAAATTAGAGAAGGTGGATGGGTTTTTTTTTAATTCTAATGCAGAAAATAAGTCATTGCTTCTCTACTTCCCTGCTGGTAGAGTGACACCTTGCTACTGATCTTTGTCATTAACGAGCAGGAGAACACCCATCCCACACTAGAGCGTGAGGAGATTGAGGCTGTCTGGACAGATTTGTGAAGAATGCATTTGCACCTTACTAAAGGAATGAGTATCAAGTGGAAAACAGTAAAAAGTTCAAGGGAGATCGAACTCTCTCTATTTACCTCTGTATCAATGAGGGGTTTGGGTCTTCCTGACCTTTGCTTGTCAGCAGACCTTCAACAAATCATTGCTGATACAATAACCCTTCATCAGTCTGAAGAACAATGGATGGTGGTAATATTGAAAAATCCATTTCTGGAAAAATCCAACTCAGGAACATCAGTGTCCAGAATGAAAGCTTCTTAGCTGGAAGGTTTTTAAGAAGAAATCATTTAACTAATTCTAAAAATCTAGATTATTTTTTCCATATTGGAAAAATAGGCAAAATGTCACCTTTTTTAGCGTCGTATTGACAAAACCTGCTTTATACTCAGGATTGTGGTCACTCCACTTGTTTTTTCCTGAGCCCCTTGTGGGGAATACAGTGTTTGTCCACACTCCTTCCCAGGTCAGATTTTAACTGCCTCTGCCAGGCATCCCAGTTTCTCTCAGCCAAGGTTAAGAAAGCAGGCAGTGTGACAAAGGGGATAAAGTACTGAACTAACACTTCAGGAAGGCATCCAGTGTTGCAGCTGTTCCCAGTTTGTCTTTCCTATTTAAATCAAATCTGGCTCCAAACTTGTCCTTAGCATGCACACGGGCAGTGCTATCCTGTTTGAGGTGTTTTGACTTGGCTCCCACAGAGCTCCATCCTGAAGATGCTGAGCACCACCAGCTCCCTCTGGAAGACATGGCAACTCTGCCCATAAGATCCCAGCGAGTAGGTGCAGAAGCTGATAGGATCTTCCCTTTATTTTGGTGTTGATGAAAAAGCCTGAAAGGCAAGATTTGCAGCCAGATAAGGTTAAAGAATTGAAGATTCTCGTTTCCTTTTGCTGTCATTCAAATAACAAGCATAGAAAATTCTGTTTAAAATAGCTGAGCCTTTTGACTTAAAGGGTTTTCATGTCAAAGATCTAAGATGTCAAGTTTAAACATGACACTGATAGTATTAGGCAAAGTATGAGAGGAAACACCTGTAGTAACTATCATTTTTTTCTGACTGTTTGTTAATGGCCTTTTGTGGTTTATAGTGAATGTTGTGAAGGATCTTCAGGTCCATTTATCACTCAAAGAAGCACCTTTTTTTCCTTAATACCTACATATGCTATAATTAAGGGGTGGATGCTGCTTAAAGATTTAGCTGTGTTGTTAACATAAGATCCTTCAAGATGATATTTAATCCTAAATACATTTAATACCTTTTTTTTTTAATCTATAAACAGTGTATTATGTAACTGGCAAAAATCAACAGCATTAGAAAGAGCTCATATTAAATAGAAATATAAAGAAAGTTTAGATTTTCCCTCCAAATTGCGTTTTCCACCGCATTTTAAAATAAATGGTAAGGAAGACACCTATGTTTCGGCATTCGGCTTTATTAATATTTTACTAGACAAGTTTCTCCCTGTTCAAAAAACAAGTCATGTGTGCCGAAGTACATCTTTATATCCATGAAAGGCTCTGGTGGTGTGCCATAAATTCATCTTGTGCCTTTAGGAATACCTCTTTGAAAACTGTTTCAGAGTAATTGCCCATTATTAATAATGATGATTCCTTTTTACTATTATGGCGGTAGCAGTGAAACTAAGTGTCTGCTTGTGGTTTTCATTAGTGTCTGTGTACTTCTCTAGCCCCTGTTATCCTACAGCTTAAATCTGATCAACGTAAGTATGCTTGAAGTCTCGTAATACTGCCTGTGTTAAAAACAGGGAAGAAGTGCCAGGAATTGCCTTGTTTTGCCCATGAAATCGCAGAGAGACAGAGGAATTGAACCAGGTTCTGAAGCACCAGACCGGTTCTATAACCACAGGGCTGTCGTTCTTTGCAAAGGTGCAGTAGTCATCTCCATAGAGGTGGATTATTTGTGCCTTAATCATTTGAGTACAGGCCTACAAGCCACGCCATGCCTCTAGCACCAACCCTGCTGTTTCATGCTTTGTACAGTGTATAATGCATGGAGATTGCCAACAGTTTGTGAGCAGCTGAAGCTCATTTAGTAAAACGTTACCCATTTTGTTCTGATTGTATTCAGTTTTTATCTCTGCCCTTTTCTGTATTGCTTGTTTTGCCCCTCGTGCTCCTGACAATAGCCACAGTTGGAGTAATTTGGGGCCTTTTCTAAACAGGGCTGTCTTTAACAGACTGCAACAGGCTGTTTTCCCTTCTCTGGCTTGCAGGGACTCATGTTCCCAGTTCATCCTCTTTGCTCTGCTCTGGAAGTGGTTATACTGCTGATCTGCTTCCAAGGGATTCCCCTGGAGAGTAAATCCTCCGACGGTTTCCTGAGCTGACGTTGTGCCATTTGTGCATAGCGCACAGGTGTGAATGATTGCATGTGTGCTGGAAAATCAGGATATGCCTTTTGGCACCTCTTCAAGCTCAGAGGTGTCATCTTATACCGGGAAAGAAAACAAAATCCTACGTTCTCATGTTTTCTGACTGCTTGGTTGCTCAGGACGGTAAAATTACCTTTCCTCAGCAGATGAGACTGGAAACGTTGGGGATTTGGAGGTGTCATGTGGATCCATCTGCACCAGTGTGTCTTGGCCCCATAGCTCTCAGTTCTCTTCCTGCTGGGCTCTGTAAGCTGGTTTCTGGTTTTGGTTAGAACTGAAGTAGAACTGACTTAGAACGAGCAGGGTAGTTCATTTACAATGTTATGCGTCCAAGTTTCTTCCATACATGCATGAGAAAAACACCAACACTTTACTTTTAGAAGCTCACTTTGGACACTTTTTTTATCATGACCACACTTGGACTTCCTGCTGAAATAATAAAATGAAAGTGCAAGTAAGTGGCTTATTAAAAAACATTTTATGTTAACTTTAAAATTATAAATCAGTAGAGGGTGAATATGTACTTCTAAACATTCACAGAAAATTCACAAAGTGTGCAGAAAGATGCAGTATTCCCCATTTCCTTTGTGGAAAATAAATAAGTTTCTGTATATCAATACTCATATCTAGCTTGATTCAGTGGGGCAATATTGATATAATAAAATGGTTCCATTTACATCAAATGAGGCCCTTTGGAGTTTCACAGTAAGAGATAGTGTTCTTGCTCTTCCACATGCCAAGCAAACAGTAGCACATCAGGGCATAGTACAAATCATGTTCTCTGACACTTGAATCCATTCACTAAAATACAGTACATCAAAAGTCTACGTACATTGCGTTCCCTGAATAACATCATGCTCACAAAATTGTTTCCAAACTCTGAGGTGAGCAGGGTGATGCATGCACAAATCATGGATATAATATTGCTTTTAACATGCAAAAACCCCTTCTCTTCCATGTCAAGTGTGTATAAGAGTGCTGTGAAATTAGAAGAGCGATTACCATACCAATAGTTCAGAAAGATTTTATGTGCTCCATTAGTGATGTGCCATTAAAAATCCTCCTCTTCTGTTTGTTTTTTATAATTTCACAGGCAGTTTCATATGTTACACCTGTTCTTTATCACAGTTGTGATAGAGAGTCAGAACTTAACTGTAGCCCGGGAATAAAACCAGGAAAAGGGTCAGAATAGGACAGTAGAAACAGTACTGTGGTTAAAGTCACATTGCAGACATATACCCAGTTACACCTAGGATTTGTGGCTAATGTAATTCTTTATTGGAAGGCTTTGACCTTGTTACAGATTCTTGGCAGCTTTTCCCCACTCTATTCATTACTAATGCAAGCTGTCAATCACTTTAGTTCTGCTTTGACATAGATTGTGGCTCATAGGAGTTAGCTCTGCCATTCTTTTTATTTCTTTCATCTTTACTATCCTTTTTTTATGGTCTTTAAAGCTGAAAGTATAAAAGGTTTATACATATGAAGAAATGTTTCCGTAACTCTATCAACCTTGTTATAAACAATCTTTTATTAAAACAGTTACTTTTGAACACATTAAAATGAGAATGTGCCTTTTTGCATACAACATCTTATAAATTACCTTCCCCCTCAAGATAAATCAGAACTCCTGTTTGTATTACGGTGTTCAGGATTGATACAGGCAGATCAGCTGCCACATCCTGAATAACGTATTAGAGTTGTTTTCCCTTTCGGTGTGTTTTGACATGACAGAGCCATCATAAGTGATGTCTTACTATGCGTGCTAATGTTAGCTGAAGTAACAATTTCCACACCTAATTTCATTTCATTGACCTGGGTGCTGATTAATATTTTAAAAGGGCTTTATACAGGTTTTCAGTTCCTGTGTCAACCCAGTCTTTGAAAGTTTAGATTTGAATCCTACAGCCTGATGATAAATAATTTAGTACTAACCAATGGAAAGGCAGTGAACAAATCATTCAGAGCAATCCGTTTCTTTAGAAAGCAATCTAATGGCAGTCATATGTAAGTTTGAAGATACAGATATGAACAATTCATTATAAAAAAATGGCAGCTCCCTTTCAAATTAGAAGAGAATATTACTTCCTGATAATGGTGTAAGAATAGAAGAGAAATAAAACTTCGTTATTGAACAGTTATGGTATTAAATTCTGACACTAAATATTAATCTGCTAGGTGCTGCTCTATTATTATCTGCTAGAATAATGAAGCAGCCTTTTTTTAACATTTACACAGAAATCAGTGAGCCCAGTAACTCCTAGTAATGTCCCTCAGGTTCACAGTTTTTCTCTAGAAATAGACTCTGGAGAGATGGGGCTAGCTGCTGAAAAGCTGAAGCCAGCTTGTTCCTCTGTCTCTTCTCTCAGAATAAAGTGTAGTGAGTGGGAGGACAACAGAGTGAGTGTTACCATCTACTCTGGTAGATGCTGTAGAGTGGTTGTAGTGCACAAAAGTCTTACTCAGAGCTGGGTGCCCGCTTTTCAGTGCCCTTTGCAATCGAGAGTCTTTGTTCTGAGGAATTTGCATTTTAAGTAGACAAGCCAGATTAAGGGTAGGCAACATAGTCTCTCTTTTACTCAGCAGGAGCTGATGCACAGATGTATTTTCTTCTCAGACACGAAGCAAAATCCATCCAAGTCCCAGTCCAGGGCCTCAACGGGATGATCAACCGCTCTGTCAAGTCTGTAGTCACTTTTCCAGCATAGACCTTCCCCTTTCCAGATTTCATTGGTTGAATTTTCCCTAAAAATAGGCCTGTGCAGTAAGGCAACCTTTGTAGAGTGTTGCTGCTTGTGCAAATACATTGCCAGCATTGATGTACTGTTGACTCACTGGTCAGTTCCCATCCACAATTTCCCACTGCCCAGCAGCGCTCTGCTTTCTCCAAAGTTTACATTTTGATTTCTGGGCAGAGCAATGGAACAAGTGGCCAATTCATCGTTACCCTTAAAAGGAAGGGTCAAAATGAATAAACCTATTGTTGGAGAGCACCGTCTATTTGCCAAAGTCTGTTCACAGCAATTAACGTGACTACATCTAAGTGGTGAAAAGTTCAGAGAGATGGCTCAGGACTTGTTAAGAATTTTTGTTCCTTGATGAGTTTTGCTGTAGAAGTCCGAATTATATGACTTTTTTTTTTACATATGTATTTACAGGGTAAAAAGTTTATTATTTTTCTTATTAGAGGTTAATGAGTTTTAGTATTTCACATTATCTTTGTTGTAACTACCAGGTTTCATCTTGAAAATCATTTATTACAACAGTAGAGTAAATGACGTGTTGAAAATAATATAATCATAGTCTAGATGACAACAACAACTAACAAAGTGTAAGCTGCACGTTGGGCCTTCAGTTCTCTAGGCAGCATAATAATCCAGACACATAATAATGCCATATCTGCTTTAATTGGCTTTGGAAAAAAAACCCATGGGTTAAAAAACAGACAAGCTGCAGGGAGACATTTAAGTTTAGACAGATCATCTGTACCAGTGAACTGCAGTGAAAGAAAGGTGGTTGGTGTGTGATGGGCTTGATGCAGTTCCTCACCAGGAGCCGTCAGCAGCCGGCTCCTGTGCCTGCTCTTGACAGGTGCCACACACCTGCAAGTCTCAGCTGCTCTATAGTTAAGCTTGAGCTCAACAAGTGCTGAAAACCGCTGGCAGGTATTGGTGATACTGGTGTTTGCCCCCTCCTTCAAGACATTTCTCATCTCGTACTTAGTGCCCACGCTGTGCACAATCGTGCTGCCAAGCAGCAAGGGACAGGAGAAGTGCCGTGTGCTGCAAAAGCAGAAGAAGGGAGAAAGGTGAAAATGCTGCAGAAGAGCTTTGTTCCAAATTGCTTCCAGATGCGCAGGTTTCTTCTGTCTGCTTCATTGTTTGACAGCGGGGAGGGGACCAGCTTACCAGTCTGCAGGCAACTAGAGACATCATCATGATGGCCTTTGCAAAAGATGGAGGTCTGGTTCTTCTCCCACCTACAGTATAGGTGTCACTCCGGTGTCTCTCATATCCATGGCGCAGGATAAGCTACTTTGGAGAGGGGTAAGCAGGCACTGATCCATCTGGCCTGACTAATGGGGATCCTTGCTGCTGAGTCACTGGTATATTTTTCCTTCCAGATAGCACAGCCATGGTCAGGGCTCTGGGTCAGTGCAGAGCACGTCTGACTGCCCTGCAGGACTCGACTCAAGTGCTGAGCACAGGCCTTGGAAAATAGGGAGAACAAAATGAAGAAGGGGGTGAAACTGATGTTTCCATTAACCGCAGAGAGGCCTCGCGCTTAGACAATGTGACAGGCCTGCGCTGAGCACGAGGATGGTTGTAATACTTCTAATGTTTGCTTTGTGTGTTTGGATTGCAAGCTCTTTGGCCCAAGGACTGTGTCTCATCATGTATTTACACAGATCCCAGCACAGCGGGTCACTGGTCTCAGTAGGGGCCTCCAATCTCAAGTGATAATAATGAACTGTCTTTCTTCTAAGTGTTATTTACCCAAACAATACTGTGTTCCATCGTGCGGCATTGTTTTTATTATTTTTTTTTTCAGTTCAAATGAAATAAAAACACTGTCCACCCAAACACTGAAGAACAATATGAATGCTCATCTCCTGCTGGGAAATAAAAATTCAAGAGTTTCAAGTACATGTTTTTCCTGCCCACTTTAGTCCCTTAGAGAACCTGTGTGTGATGATAAAATGCTTTAAATCCATTTTAAACCTTGTCCAGGCTGGCATTCCTTGTCTGGATCTTAGCAACACAACAAAGCTTGCTTTGAAAGTCTCTTGGAGAGGCAACCCCCAGTTCATGTAGTTGATGCTTATGTGAAGAAGCCCAATTTATTTGTGTAACAGCTGCTTGAATGCACGTTTGCAGAATCTATCCCAGCATCTTTTAAAACATGTGATTTAACTTTAAATCTGAAGAAGTCTTCGGGAAGAGTGCAAACCAACCTGGTCTTTTGAACTAAAAGATAAATTTTATTTAAGGAGGAAAACCCAGGAGACAACTCAGAACCTCTCCACTAAATTCATTTTATGGGAAGCAAAGATTTTTTTTCCATGCACTTGTATGTGAAAGGTCTGTATGTTTTCTTCTGTTCTGCTGAACAACATTATTAGAAGTTGATTGTGCATGTAGCTATGTGCAAGATCTCTCCGTCTTTAGTATGGTGAGATGCTAGAAAAGGCATTTGGGGTCTTACCTGATTGTTTTGCAAAGCATACAGACAGAGTTACTCTCAACCCAAACTTCATGATGAGAAGTGAATGCTTCTACTTTTAAAATGTAGATCAGCAATGATGTCTTCAGCATGAAATGGCCCAATGTAGCCAAGGCATAATTTTATTATCCCAGATAAAAGACAAGTATGACCTCATTGTGTTTTGTATGAAAAGCATTATTTTGAGTCTGTCTGGTTCCTGCGAGCTTGCTGAGCTGTGTTATTCAGTAATGTTTGGCATATGATAACTTTTTCTGAGGCCAGTGTGCAGAAAGAAAGAAAATAAGGCCAGGGTGGAACTGCTATCTATTTCCATGGTTTTATTCTTGCCCTTTGAGTTTTTTGTCAGACAGTTGCAGTCAGCTGCGGTACAACTCCAGTTGTTTCATGTAAACGCATCCCACCTACAATGTCGGTTCTCTTCCAGACTGCTGAAAGTTGTAGGTTGTGTTTAAAGGCTGGAAAGGTCTGGCCTTAGCTGCTGGGACACTGGCTTTTCCTTCTTTGATCTATTATAAGAGATTATATTCTTTAAATCAGTAATCTTAATGAGAGCAAACTTGCCAGCACCGACAATAGAGCATTTTCTTGGGCAGATCTGCCCAGATGTGTGAGCAGCCCCCCTCCCCCCCATCCTTCTGTTTGGGGTTGCGTGGGCATAAACCGCCCCAGCCAAGGAGCTTTGTCACTGCAAGAATCTGCTGCAGGTTTATATGCCCTGCTGCAAAGGTGCGTTAATTCCCTGCAGGAACTGGGCCGCCGCGGGGGATGTGGCTGATGTTCCACCAGCTCGGTGCAGCCATGGGCCCCGCTGCTCTCTGCAGCGCTGGCATGTGCCAGGCAGCCGTGCGCGGCCCTGAGCTCCCAGAGAGGCTGCTGAGGGTTAAACATCTCTTCGTCTTCATAGGTGGCTCTCCGCTAGGGCTGTGGGAACTGAGGTTTTCAGCTAGGATCATACATTAATATTGGCATGTTCATTTCCATTTTGGGGTGAAAACAGAAAATGGAAGTGAAACAGATGAAGCTCACAGATTTAGGGAAAAAGTAATTTCTAAATTATTTCATCATTCTGATAATTCCATAAATAACATTTTTTTCAAGGTTGATGTTTCATTTTGGTATTTTAGAATGGAATTGTCATGTTTACCTCCTCAGTTTGGGAATCCTTGAAGGTTTTTCTATTTTTTTCTTATTCTTTCTTCTTGAAAACAATTGCAATGAAGTAGGAAAATCCAGTTTTCATCTAATTTTAGTGTTTTCCAAATAGAAAATTTAAGACCAAAATGACAAGATAGATAGTGAATTGAAAGGCAAACTCCCCCACAAACACATTCATTTTTTGTCCAGTGTTCTGTTTCCTTGTTTACAGTTAAAAAAAAAAAAAGTGAAAAGATTATTTCCCTACACTTTCTTGAGCTTCACTGAAAAGGAGGGATAAAGAAAGAAAAACAAGTGCACAAATGGTTTCCAAAAATAGTGACATTAAGTACAAAGTGTAAGATCCATTTTTAAATTCGTCAATGGTTAGTTTTCTGTAATGCTTTTGGAAATGCCCTTATTTTTAAAAGCATCTGTTCTTTTGATTTACCTGTTACTTGCAGTTGAAATTTTTTAAGTAGCTCTTACTTAAGTCAGTTGAGTGAAGAGCCTCTAGAAGAAGAGGAAAAAAGAGTATATGCACTTAATGAGCAACAAAGTTAGTGATCTGTAGCAATTACCCAAGTGAGTAATTTTGTTTCATTAATGCACCCTAAAGCACCAAGCTGTTTTGTCAATGGGCACTGCAGGGCCATTGCAATGCTCAAAGAGACAGTTATGTTACCAACCACGGTGTAAGGGATAGGTTTACCAACAAGGAGGGAGAGAGAAAGTAGCTTAGCGTAAGAAGAAAATTAAAGACCATCTATTATTGTGACGGAAGCCAATGGCAATACTCGTAAAGACTCTAGCGGCACAGGGTCACACATCAGGTTTTTTCTGGCTTTTTCAACTTCCAGTTTCTTGGTTACTGTGGTTTTTTAAGAGGGTATCTTGATGTGCATAGCATCTCAGTTTGAAAGGGGAAGGAGGGCATGTACCTGGCTTACTTGAATCCTCAGAGGAAAGTAGAGAAACAGATAGCAGAAATGAAGGCAAAGCTGTATTGTAACTTCTAGGCTTCTCTGGATCGCTCGCTATGGGACACACACAGCATATGATATATTAAGGTGAAATATTGAATATCCATAAAGGGGAGTACCAGCAAATGGTGTCAATTTTCAAACACTTTGCATTGTCAGCTTCACAAATTTAAAATCAATCATGAAGAAGTCACTGTACAGATCAACTGAAGAGACATAAAACCTTACGGTTATCTCCCTGACAAAAAAAGTTGAAATTAAAGATGAGTTTATAAGGACTCAGACTGGCAGAATTCTGTAGTGCTAAAAACTGGGGTGATCCAACCTCTCAGTTTAGAGATAAATGCTAAAGAAAAACAATGACACCCAGTGCACTGCTAATAAATACATCTTGGAGGACAGTTAAACACGCAGAAAAAAATAGATTTCAGAGAGAGGCTTATTTTCAGCATGAATGCCATTTTCTCACTGCATTATCATAAACATGAGAGAAAAAACAGCTATAAATAAAAAATTCTTGGGCAGTCCCTGGAGACTTGTCAAAAATACGTAGGTTTTGTATGCTGCAGTACAAAAGTATTCGTTAAAATTAATTTTTAAAATGCCCTGTCCAATATTAGTTGCCTGATGTCCTTCCTTTGATCATAAATTATAAATGAACCGGCAAAAAATGAAGAGACCGTGATTCCGTTAATGAATTATTTAAGTGTGATTGTTAGTTTTTGCAATCATTGAGCTAACAAGCTCAGCCTTGTGACACTGAAGTGTTTCTCATTTGAGAGTGATGATGATGGTAACATTATTAACACCATTATCAGTGTGTCTTGTGAACCATAAACCCAACTGGCTGCTTCGGTGGCTATACGGTGGCACAGCCGCTGGAGCTTTCATTGGGTCTGTACTGCAAGAGAGGGAGTTGACACAGAGGAAAGTTGGTGTGAACAGGGTTCGCTGGGTGGTTCCCCCCAAGGCAACACTTTAAAAAAGACAAGCAGCATACTGACACAAGAGGATCTTCTCCCCACAGCAGCCTGCCGGTGCCGGTGCCACACACAACTGGCTTGGCCCATTCCAGCGGTGGCTCCGGGAGCTCCAGCGAGTCCGAGAGCAGCTCTGAGTCCGACTCTGACAGCGAGAGCAGCTCCAGTGACAGCGAGTGCAACGAGGAGTCGCGCAGTGCTACACCAGAGGTAAAGCCACACTCTCAGCTCCTCCCCAGTAGGGAGTCGGAGGGGGAGGCGTGGAAGGGAGTGCAGTCCTGCTGCCTGTTAGGAAAATGTTGGAGTTCTGTGCTGCTTGATGCTGTCGACTTTTTTCTGTCTTTACAGTTTTACATATATGACCCACATACTTATTCTAGCTTTTGGAAGAATCCTTCTGGCCTGCATTTGAATTGTTTTAAAGAAATATTCAGACTTTTGCCAGTAGCTAGAGAAGATTTTATTGACACAGTATTCAGCTGGGACTAAGGAAAGGCAACATGACAAAACTATGTCTTCAGGGACCAGCTAAACTTTTTAGTTGTATTAAATTTCTCCAGGGCCACATTGTAAACCAGATAAGGAAGCCTAATTAACCATAAATACTCCATAAATACTCCCATAAAACCAGCAGTCACCACTAGTTGGCTGAAATAAAAACATTAAAAACGTTCTCATTTAAAGGGAAAAGACTTGCTTCTGTCTGAGATTTGTTCTTTGTCGTTTTTCAAACTGCAGCCTGAACCTCCCTCAACGAACAAATGGCAGCTGGATAAATGGCTAAATAAAGTGAACCCCCACAATAAGACCATCATCAACAATCAAAATGAGCCTCACAGTGAGACCAGCTCCCAGGCCCAGAGCAACCAGCAGGCCGAAGGGCCAAACAAAGGGAAGCTCAACAGCAGCCTGCCCCCGACCGATTCCAAAGACCGGGCGATCCTTAGTCCCATCCGAGAGAAAGCCAAACCACGGGTTGCCCAGAAAACCCCAGAGGCAAAAAGCTCCAAGCAGAAGTCACCAGCTCATAATGAGCCAACTTCACAAAGGACTACTGGGAAAAAGCAACCCAAAAAGGTAGAAAGGACTTCCAGTGTAGAAGAGTATAACTGGCCCAAACCAAATAATACCAGCAACACTCCCAAAGAAAAAGACACACAGGAACCCCCCGAGCAGCCAAAGGTTCGCACTAAAGCAGCAGTTGGGAAGACCGCTCCAAGAAAAGAACCACGAACTAGCACAGGTCTCACTTCAGAGAAGAAAAAATACAGAGGCCCCAGCAAAATTGTCCCAAAGTCCCGGGAATTCATTGAAACCGATTCATCTACTTCCGACTCAAATACAGACCAGGAGGAGAGCTTGCAGGCTAAGGTATTGCCAGCTTGCACTGGGCCTGGCAATGGTGTCAAAGTGAAGGACTCTGGCAGTAACATCCTCAGCGTAAGTAGTTTAACTAGCAATGGCAGCAACACATCCATTGACCAGACCAGCAATGACTTGGAGGAGCAGCTCTTTTCTCCTATCCCAATCGTACAAAATGAACTTCTGTCACCACTGAGAGAATATGAAGAACTCAAATCTCTGTGGGTGAAAATAGACCTTAGTTTACTCTCTAGGATACCTGGACAAGAGCCTTTTGAGGCCACGTCTGTGAAAAGTGAACCAAGAGAGGCAAATATGAAACACAGACGACCATCTCGAGAGTCCCCTACCCCAGCAGCTGAAAAACCATCCACAAAATCCAAAAGGAAACACAAGGTAAGTCGTTTTCATCGTTCAGAGGAAAACACTGAATTTCTAGGCATCCTTGAGGTCAGGGCCGCAGTCGGTGGTTCCTCACTGCACCTGCAGCAGGGCTGTAAGGAGTCAACACCAAGGCTTTATTGTTTTCACAAAGGACATACATTTACACGTGCAGTACAAATTAACAGCAGAAACTACTAAAAAACCAAACTCCAGCTGATAAAATCAATGAACAATGTATTTTTCTGAGATACACCTTACAAGCTTTTTCACTGTATTTGCTCACCTACCCATTAATTTCCAGTGTTCTGTAATCTGCAGAGAGATTCCTGATGATGAGTTCGTGTTACTGTGGGTTCAGCCATACTCAGAAAATGTGACTTCTATTTGGAAGGCAGGATTTTATTGTTGGCAGAATTAAGGCATTTTCACCACTGGCTTAAACAGGCATAGCTTCATTAAAGTCAATGGAATGGTGCTCGCTTATGCTTCTGGTGAATTAAGTCTTTATAATGTTTTGTTGTGTAAACAAATGTGATTCACAGAAATATAATTTGCTTAAGTAGCTGCTTTCTCTACACAGCTACCTGAAAACGTAAGTGTATTTTGACTTAAGGCGTTATGTTTGATCATGTGTTTTATGTTATTTATGCCTATCTTGTGGGATGTGACAGTGCACTTAAAACTAAATGTGTTTTCAGAAAAGAAACTGAAGTTTTATACCATAAATGAATTTTTGTAGTCAGTTTTTCCAGCTGAAATGGTTGTGCTCTGGTCTGTCTGTGAGAAGTCATCATAGAGTATTTTTTTTATATCCCAAATTTTATCAATCATTGTCAATGTGACTTCAGCTGTCTGTTCTAGTGGACTTCTTGAAATCCAAAGTTTGAGCAGTCCAGTGGTACGAGAGAGTTAATACTAGACAAAGACAGACAATGGCAGACAGACACAGAGTCTGCACCCCTGCCTCCATGAGTCACTGCACTGGCTCCTTCCCTGTTGAATTAAGTGGAAGTAATCACATGAGTAAACTCAGCAGGTTTTTATTCAATTTATATTCTAGCTGTACACTAAAGGCAGAGATGTAAGAAGGAAGGAGAAAAGAATAAAGAGGAGGAAGGGGATGTATAAATGTCTGTGCTTGTGTGTATGTCTAAGTACACCAGGGTGTATATTAATTATACAAAAAACCTTCTTGCTAGGTAACTTAGTGGAGTGTCAGTATGATGGAAAAGGAGTCTTGGCTAAAACACGAGTGTAGTAATGGCAACTAAACTGAGGGCTCCCAGGAAAGAAAAAAAGAAAGGGTTGTATGAAAGTTGGAACCTCATAATTTCATTAGCTGGGAATCAGAAAGTAACAAAATGAGGAATCTCACTCTGGGAATGCACAAATGTAAGCTACGCTCTGAAACAGCCTGTTCAGTTGCTGTATGATTGTTCACTGCTACCCAAGGGGAAACCAACCAATTAGGATGACTTGAGGGTACATCAACAGTTAAAACAGGGTATGGAGAGCCTGATCTGTGTTTCTAAATCATGCTATTAAAAGATTTATTTTAGCCATCTACTAGTGGGCTTGAAGGCTGATACGAAGGTTCCAGTGACAGAGCAGTAATCAGCTTTGCTTGTGTCATCCTAGTTCAGGCAGAAAAGTCATGCATCAGGGAATCTTTCAAAGCAAACTTTAAACCAGCTATCGCTGTTAATGACTACCCCAGCTCAGTCCTATAGTCTTTTAGTCCTGTGAGGAATACTTACTCAGGGAAGTTTTCCCATCAACTTCCATTAAGTCAATGAGTAAAAGCTATTTACTTGAGTAAGATTTGATGCTATCGAGTCGTTCCATCTGAATTATTAATTAAATTCTAGTGCACTACAGAAGATAACTATAGCACACGAAGCGTTTTACTTCCTAATTATCTGCCTATGTCACTTGTTATATAACTTCATGTCATGTGTTTGGAGCACGTTTAGCCCTGATTTCAGGTGACTTTCACTTCTCTTAGACCAGTATTTTAACTGCTGCTGCTGTAAAGCAAATACACAGAGATTCCTGAGCTCCTCTTAAGGAGAAGTGAAATTGTGCATAGATGCTGAATCTTTCAAGCTCTACCTTTTTTGTTAAAGCAGACGGAAAGCCTGGACACCTTTGTTGAAAGCAAGAAGCAACGCCTGGAGGACCCTTCAGCTTCATGCCTGCTCCCACCTTGTATCTCTCCGATACCGAATCACAGATTAACCAGCACTAAAGAGTAAGTTCTTTTTTTTTCACGTAACATTCATAAGGGATTTCACAGTACTGTTCTACAAATGTCTTTGTTGTGGAGCCAGATGGGCTTTACAGCCCATAAGCGTAGGTGACCCAGCATTGCTATTCCCATCCATCAGGAAGAGGATCCACATGGTTTTGGATGAGATTCATTCATCCTTCTGATGGACTACAGGAATTCAGAGTGCCACCACAATACTGGTGTACTCTTCTACCCCCATACTTCATCCTTTCAATGTTCTTTCTTGCCACCATCATCCTTAACCTCTATGGCCAGAGAATCCTACTAAAAGTGGCCTTTATTTGATTGCCTGGAATTTATTTTTTGAAATCATTTTTGTAAGAGACAGTTCTCAGTTCTATGGAACGAAATAGTGACTTAGCAGTTCACTTCAGTGGCTCTTATTCTTTAACTGTATATACAGCAATGCTAGGGGTGACCATCCTAAATGATTCGGACATAACGTGCTTTGTATTTCAGCAGACATATAATCAAATAGTTTGTGCCTTTCAGAGTGCCTTTGAGAGATGGCTATAATGCTTGAGCAAACAGGCACCGCGTAAATAATGATTCTGATTAGTATAATCACAAGATTAACATTCTATAAATAACCAAAGAGTCCAATTCCCTTCTGTCATCAATTTTGTGCTTTTACGATTTTAAGATGAGGCACTTCTTTCTGCTTCACACTAGCACAAGCAAAGAATGAAATCCTCGATGTGCTTCTGAAAACAATTTTATTGTAGTAGCATTTAAACTTAGATAAAGTTCAAGAATCATTTGTAAAATAGCACACAAATTTTAAAATCCTTAAAGAAGGTTGAACATCATTTTATTTGTACTGTGTAATTACAGCATAACTTCAGTCCTTGAACTAACCCCTGATTCTACCACTGAGAAAATCGCTGTTGGGAGTCTGGAAAAGGCAGATGAGTTGAAAGTTACAATGTGATCTGTAACATGTTGCACATTTGATAAACATCATGATGGGTGTTGCCTGGTTGTCATTGCTAGAAATACAATAAGCAGAGATATATTGCAGAGGGAATCAAGGATTATGCATCCCCAACACCTCTACAATCCATTAAAAAAATCTTTCTGTTCTTGTCGCCAGCAAGCCCCAAGGATCCACCCCCAACCTGATGTTTCTTAATTTGAGCTTGTTTTCCAGGTCATTAATTTGATTCCTTGGAGCCTTTAAGCTTTTGGTATTCTCTGTTAAAATATAATTGTGTCCATCAATAGTTATTTCCATATGCTAGCTTTTCCTTTCGTCTGCCTCAAGTTTTGAAACAAATTTTTCTGACTTCTTTTCCACTGCAGTGATTGAGACCAGGATCACACTGCATTTGTTATTAGTGTCTTCTGCATTTGCTTGAAATAAATGCAATATTGTTTGATAATGCAGGTCTTCAACTCCCAGAGACGTGCAACTGAATATAGATCAGTGTATTTCCCAAAAGAGTAGGGAGCTGTCTGAACTGCGTGGCAACAAATTTCTGGAGACCCCCAGATTATTTTTGAGCAGTCAGGAGCGATTCTGTTCTCCAGAGGGTTAAGCAGGGTTGAAAGGGGAAGCTGAAAGTACACTGTTCAGGGGCATGGGGGAAAATAACACTTCAGTGGTAAAAGGTGGAAAGACAGGCTGTGCCATGTGCTCTTTTATTCCCACAGGTTCTACGTTTTCTTTCAGAAGTCCTAAGTCTCTATGTAAGGACTTTGAGAAACGAGGGTGATTCAGCTACAGGTGTGATGATGATGTTCATCCATTAAGAAGGTGTTACATGCCATGGTGGATGTTCTCACTCAGGAGGAACCTTAGGTCTCTCCCATTAGAACTTGATCCCTGTGCCAACAAGCCCAAGTTCCCCAAGGCAGGCTTCAGAGACTTTCATTGGGCTTTTTTATAGATACAAGAGTGTTTTGACAGAAAGACCATGATCTCCGGGCCAAAATTTGGAGGCTTTTAGGAGTCTGGAGGAATTAGTGAAGCTCAGGTCACACCTGTGCTTTTGCAGTCCCACTGGCTGCCTATCTATAGTTTAGGCATTTGAATACATTTCTCTTATAATCTTGCCCTAAATATATGGGCTCAATAAAGCAAGCAAAGATGCACAAGTAATTTTTAAAGGATTACATGTCTAATATGGGCAATTATATGCCTAATTTCCACAAGTTTCTATGGCTACATTTACAATTTGAGAAATTTCAAATGGTCAGTTGTGAACTTAAAAGCTGCTCACACAACCGAAGAGCTGGTTTGTGTTATGTAATCATTGCATAAGCAACAAGTTATCTCTCTGTTTGTTCCTTTCCTCACATACTCTGAGGCTGATGCCTTTTCCTAAATCTGACGTGACACTTAAAATATAGTTATTACAACTATCGCTACTGTATTTTCCTTATTTCGGATATTTCATAGCAAATGAAGTAATAGATGACACTGTGTTTTGTCCACGTAATACATAGTGATACCTTGAAACACTGCTGTGAAGCTGGATTTTCGTCAGATCAGCTGCCCACTTTGCAGAAGAAGATTATTTATGTGTTTACTTGCTTGCCAGAGCAATTTTCATTTAAGCATTAATTGTATGTGCTGCTGAATGCCATTTATATCTGAATAGCTGATTGGTAGACCCAGTCCAGACAGAGCACTATTCGCCAACATTTGGCAGTTTGTAACAACACAGAGAGTTATTTGCTGATGCAGACTGTGAGCCTGAATTTCAAACTAGACTCATACCGGTGAAACGTGCCTGCCGTCTAACAGACATGCTAGAAGTCTGTCTGAGGCAAGCGTTTTAGCCTGTTTTTCAAGATTTCCTGTTCCCTTTTATTTGACCTTTAGTTAAAGATGCACCTGTACTTGGCAACATATATTAGCCGATCCCTTGGGTAGTCACAACATCGTTCACTGGGGTTCGTTCACAGCAGAGGCAGCCTTCTACATCTATGACAATGATTTCAGCTTCATTCAGTTGCTGCCATATGGTCCAAGCTAATGCACGAGTGACCTTTCCCTGCTTAACCCCCTGCAGAAAATCAGATACACCGTCAATGTGCAGCATTTCACTGTGGGCAGGGAGGGTAGAGGCAAAGGGAAGCCAAGTGATTGGTAGAGGCAATGGCTTTGTCTCACTAACAGGCCAGAGATGCCACTGCATACCACAAGGAGTGGATAAAGAATGGGCAAAGAAAGGCAGCTTGAAGTGTGAGGGTAGATGGAAATTCTCTCTCCTTCACACACTGACCTCTTGTTGCCTGCTTGCTTGCTTTCTGCCCTGAAAGAAACCAGGCTGGAAAAAAAAGCAGATGGGGAGCCTTCTCATTCCTTGATAATTGGCCTTTTCAGGCAGAAAGATTAAACCCTGCAGCCACAAGACCATCAGTTCTGCTTGTATTTTTCCCTTACACTTTTATTGTGTTTCTCCCTAGATTTTAAATATAGTTTAACTAACAATCATGTCAGCAAATTAAACCATTGAGTCTCGGTAATTATTGCGATAAATTCATTCAAAATTAGTGATTACTGCAATCAAAGACCAGTTTCTTAGCCCATTAACAGCCCAAAGCAAAGTGACAATCTGGTTAACTGCTGGTAACAACCTATTTCATGGAGGTTATTGTTAACATAAATGCTTTGGCATAAATCTGAGGGAGGTAACATTGCTAAATAAATCATCATCCTCATTCCTGCAAAATCTCACAGGATTAAGTGGGCAGCAGGGGAAAAAAAAAACAGACAGAATTATAACCATGAAGTATTGTGTTGGGGTTTTTTTAATTTGACTTACATATAAAAATATCCTCAAGTGCATTTTCCTTGTAGTTAAGTCTTCCTACCCCACAGAATGACTTGTGTGCCAGAGCTGAGTAGCTGTACCTGTATGTTGCTTTGCCCATCTTGTATTTGTGAACTGATGAAATTCTAAGTAGTGAAGTTTTAACCATGATACCTGCAGCCTTCATAATTTTTTCTTTTACCACTCTCTTAAACCCTCCACCTACATGTATCAGCTGAGGAATGTTACTTCAATTGTTTTATATGTGCCTTAAATTTCCCCATGCAGTGGGAGACTCTGTGCAAGCAACAGAATCCTGCATTAACTCTGGAAATTGCCACACATGTGCTGAGGACCCTCACTAGTGGTGCGGAGTCAGAGCCTGAAGGAGACTTGGCCAATGGCTCACATTCAGTTTTTCTTCAGATGGTTTTGAGAGAGATCTGCCAAACTTGGTTGATCTTCCCTTTGCAAAGATGTACCAGGGAGAAAGAAGACCTCCACACACCTCCGTGCACAGGAGCACAGAGAACCACTTTGCTCTGTGCTCCCACCCATATATGCACGTTCAGTGTTCCCTGTGTAGGACACTCGTTTGAGAGGCAGAGGGTTTGGGTTCTGTTCCTGGCTATTTCATTAACTGTGGCTGCTATGCCTCTGTGCAATCCAGTAACACATGCACACTTTCTTGGGGCAGTGCTTACCCTCCCTTGGAAAACAATCTCCTGCAGAAAGTTCAGAGTATTACTGTGCTGCAAAAGCTGACATATGGGAGTGAGAACTTTTTGGAGGACATGTTGCAGGACCACATGTGCATAAAATTCTTCTCCTCAAAGAACTGCCAATCTCTTCCAGCCTGGTTGCTTTTCTTTGATCTTCTTCAGACCCATGTGTTTTCTGAGCAGGACAGCATCTATACCCCTCCTACTGTAAGGCAATACGAATCTGTGCTCATTTTATTTCTTCAGTCTGAAAATCTTTTATATCAAGAGTTTCAAATAAGATATTTTTAACTCTGCTTCAGTCAAATTGAAATAGTTTTCAGTAGAAGAGCTATAAAAACTGAAATATGGTGAGGTTGTTTGATTTCACTCTGTAATTTCACAGATAGGCTAAAATATTTGTGTATCACCAGAAGTCCAAAGTAGGGGAATGACCAAAGCAGGTGTAGATTTTGATACTTTTGTGAAACTGCAGAAGAGGCCAGACTGGAATGAGAGCGAGCTCCAGAATGAGGAGTAAGGAAACTTGGGTTGCCTTCTCCTCTTTCCCTGGGTACTTTAAGGCAAAGTAGATCTATAATTCCTGACACTGACTGAAAGTGGCTGGGAACGAAACATAAATTCTTGTTGACTTAATTTGTTATTGAAATTTTAGTCAATAATTATGAAAAGTAAATGATCATGTAGTGCAATATTAGATGTCTAACGAAATATTGAAATTCAGGTTATCTTCATTGACTGAGCTAGAACAGTACCTAAAACAAAAAGCTAATAGTAGATTAACATGTTAAAGAGTCAGTGAGGTGTTGGGTTTTTGGTTTTGCCTTTTTTGATGGATTTGAAGGGAGAAAGATCTAGCAAGTTTTTTTTTTGTTTTTACTGTGTATCACAGCTGCCATTTCTACCCAGCTAACCATTTCTGTACATAAAACAGACAATAGATTATCATATTACTTGAGCTTTCATGTCAAAACCACATTCATTTTCTGAATCACGTTCAATTCATCAACCAATATTTGCTCAAGGGCTTTTGCCAGCTACAATATATCATTTTAATATAGTGTTGAACATTGGTTTTATTCTAGAGGTCAAATAATTATTATCTTGTTATTGTTATGGTTATCATTTTGTAGTTGTTACAATTTTTTTTTTTGTTCACATGCCATGGGCTATTATGTTTTTTTGCAAAGGTTGCTTATGTGGGCCCTAATCCACCTCTTAAAAAGATGCTTAATGTTAAACACATAAATAGTCATACTTGATGTCAAAGAAACTAACCCCATGCATAAAACTTTCTAGCACTTTGCTGAGTCAGAACCGCTATGACCTCTCAAATGAAGACTAACTCAAATTAGCATTTAAATTGGGTGCAATTTGTACTAATGCACTAAAAGTTGTCCTCCAAAGCAGGAGGTTTCTGGAGCCATTGAAAAGGCAGAGGTAGCTCTTCTCTTTTCCCTGCCTGTCCCCTTTTAATTTAGCTCCTAGGACACGGGGACTGCAGGTCATATTTGAGGGTTGAGCTGGCTTCTCAGTAAATAAAATGTAGAGCTGTGTGCTATGGAGGATTAACGAAGGTTCTTGAAATGCAACTGTTTCTTATTTGTGTCCCAGGAGCAGCGGTAGCTCAGTGAAGAAGGTGGCAAAGAAAAGAGAGGAGAAGCTGTTCCCTCCTCCATTATCCCCCCTCTTGGATGAGCCTGTGCACCGGCGGCACGGCAGTGACAACAGCTCCTTCAGCCAAGAGACCAACATCACAAACACCTCTCAGACCAGCAGCTCTTCCTCCTCTGTTTCTAAACACAGAAAGAATGAAAATAAATGCTCTTCTAACCCCAAAGGAATCTGTGTAAGTAACCAACTTCAGTTGCTGGAAGTGAACAAAATGAAATAAAATTAACTTAGCTTTGTTCTGTTTGATCCCCGCCCCCCCTCCCAGTATCGATTTTTGAATGCTTATGCAGCCCCACTCAAGAGAAGTGAGGAGTGGATCTTTGCAGAGCTGGGCATAAGTACCTCCTGCAAGTTCCATTTTTAGGTCAGCGTTAGGCATCTACTTGGCATTGTGCTTCGCTCTCTGAAGCACCCGGTCCCTGAGCCTCAGAGGAGAGCCCTTGCTGGCACCAACCAGCTGCAATTAGTCCCTTAACCTGTAGCTGGAACACACACATTATGAAAATAAAGCTTCAAGAGTTTTGGTATCTGTCACCTGAATAATTACCCCACATTCTCAGCCAGAATTAAGCACTGTAGTTATGCTGAATATTGCAGCCTCAACTAAACAGACAATAAAAATGTAACAAGAGGCTACTTGTCCCTAGCACACTCAACACGGAAGTATCTTGTCTCAGGTTTGCAGGCTCCCAGCTTCCAGCCGTAAGGTTTACTTACACCTAATCTCCATGAATTGCATATATAAGCTTTTAGATACCATGTAAATAGTTGAGGAGATTTTCCCCACAAAAAACATCATTCAGTTAGGGCCATCTCCCCATCAAAGGTTTTCACATAGACGATTCTTTCTTGCTTGCTTTCCACTAGATTCAGATTTTTTTTTACTGAAAATGCAAGAAAAAGAGCCAAAACTAGAAGCTGCGCAGCAAATTCACTAAAAAAAAAGTAAAATTTTGCATCAGTTTGTCATCTTCTTTTAGGTTAAACAGGGAAACTTCAGAGTTTTGGCCCACTTCAGAAAACAGTCCTCCCTCTAGAGTTTCAAACATATCATTTAGTATCAAACTGTATCTTAGTATCGCTGTCAAAATTAAAACACAAGAAGAAAACTGTACCACAGAAAAAGACATGCAGAGCCCAGTTCTTCACAGTTCGCTGCTTCGTGAGAGGTTGTTACCCTGCACTGTAATAGTAGAACTCACAAGTTGCATTGGATCATAGGTGACAAATCACTTCACCTTATTCATTCATCCCTGTTGCTTTCTGATATCATTGTGTCACTTCAAGCTGCGAGAGTAATACGCACACCTTCAGCTGAAATCAATGCCAAAATGAACTGCATATGTCAGCAAATAAACAATGCTATGTAAACAGCAGGGCCACTTCATCTCGCTCCCAGCATCTCTAGTCAGATTTATCCTTGGTTATCTATTATCCTGATACATGAAATATTTGTCTTCTCAAATATGTTAGTCTTCTTTCCCTAGTTCATTGGTTCATCTGTAATTTAGTTTATCTGGTTGTGGACTTAGCTTGCAAGTTGCAATTGCCTGATTTAAGTGCTTCTGTTATGCTTCTGGTTTTAATCAATGCAATGTCACAACTCCCGACTTCTGCTTTCCATTCTTTTCTCTGTGTAGCAAGGGTAAGGACACAGTCCCTTGCTGAAATCCAAGTAGACTTTTCAGACACCTTACAGTTAGCTAATAATAATATAGAAATAAAAGGTTACATTAGTGTGATACACCTTGAATGAAGTTGATTTTACATCCAGTCCTTCTGCATTAGATTTCCCCACCCTTGGTTCAGCTAGTGTCTCTAGTCAGTAACACTGTGGTATCCGGGCTGACTTCACCTAAGTGAAGTTAGTGAGTTCAGGTGAGGGGTTAGAGGTAGAGTCATACTGCCTAATTAATTTAATAGGCGTATGTTGTAAAGGAGGCAGGGGTGGTTTTGTGAGGTAACCTGGATGTAGTTGGGTATATATGAGTACTACTTTGTGTCCTAGCTGTATGCTTGGGGTTTTTTGGGAGGAGTGGAAGTGAGCACACACGTTATTTTAACTATGAAGAGTTAATAAGAGTCCTTTATTTCTAGGAGGAAGAATCTCACAATACACCAACAGCCAACACTCTTCTTGACACCAGCCATCTAGAAACAGACATCTGGTCTGCAATGCCAATGCTTTCCAATGGGAATTCTGAGCCCAGAAGACCCAAAATAACATTCGATGATGTGTAAGTATCATTGGATCTCTGTGCTAGCTGCATGTTATGTGGTTGGGATTTTCATGCGAGCAGAGCTCCCAGTGAAAGAGAGCGTCTTTGATTATAACGCTGGCATTGGGCACCTGTGTGGATAGTGCTGCACAAAGGCGCACACACAGTTTTAATCTTTACAAATGAACTGTTGTCACTGATTAATGAAGACTCTGTTGATAAATGTTTTCAGATCATGAATGTTGGTTCACAGTAATTCTTCTTCATTTTTTTATTTTAGCTCCTCTAATGGAAACTTCTTATACTTAATTAGTTTAAACCATTTTTCCTTTTCCTCTGTTCAGCACACGTTAATGGGTCCTTTGGGTGGGCAATTTCTACAGCTAGTTATTTCATGTTCTGGTCACCCATCATATCTTTGCATATAGCAGCTTCAGAATAATATCAGGTTAAGATTTAAAGAGATCAGTGGGTGTGTATGTCAAAATGGTTCTTGGAAGCAGTCAGCAATTTTCTTAAACAATGTTTCTCCAACTGTATGAAAACAAAGACTTAAAATAATTGATTTTGTCTCTTTAGGCTTCACAATGCAGATTATTACATGCAAGAGGCTAAGAAGCTAAAGCATAAAGCAGATGCATTGGTAGGTTATCACAGGGGGTTTTTTTCTCTCTCCACTATGGAGCTGGGTGTTACAAAAATGTACATTCTGAATGTCATCTAAAGCCTCAGAAACCGAGAGGAACCTTGCTATTGACTGACGTATGCTTCAGATTGTACTCCACACTGCCCACAAGTCAAACACTGAGCACTGTTCCTATCCTTTAACAATTCGTTCCCGAAAAAAAGAAGCTCCTTACAATAGCTGTTATCCCTTCAGAAGAGGAGCAACCATCATGCTATCTATGAAGGATGTAGGGTAACTTCAGGAAAGATGATGTGTATTTGAAATTTGTTTTCCTATTCACTTTGGGCCTAAAACAAAAGTGTTGAAATACTCCGTAACAGAAGGGCAAATCACCCTCCACCCCATTATCATGTGGTAAAACTGTTTCATATTTCCAATATAATTGTTTAAAAATTGCAACAATACTTAAATAGTACATTCACTTTTATTGCATGCTTTTAGTCTGTTAAATAAAGACTCAACAGGCTTCTTCCCAAAAAATCTCGCAATGAAGTTGTTCAATGCTGGGGAGGCTTTTTCTCTCATTGTACCCTAGATGACATTCCAGTAAGATTGACCTAATGTTGCAAAATGTTTTGGTTTTGATAAAACTACTTAATCTGACAGATTCTACTCTATCATAGTTTGTTCAATCCAAGCTATTGCTAGCACCAAAGTGCCTTTAATAGCCGTTTGCTTTGTAGGTAGGGGCTGTGCTCCTGTACGCTACATAGAGTACAGAACAGCAGCTCATTTACGCAGGTTTAGTGGAACTTTAGTCCTCTATTTATTTAAACTAAGATGTCTAAAATGGAGCGTGGCCATTCACTTTGCCCCTCAAAATCACAACTGAAAAAAACTGGGTGATTATTCACCTCTCACTTTATTATTTGGGGGGTTTTTGCATGCATACTCTATCAGTCCACATCAGATATTTCATACTTGAAAATAAGCATTTGTCCAAAACAAAACTCCAAAACAATCACGTGCTGTGTTTTTAAAAAAACAAGACAAAGAAATGTCTCTCCTTCTGCTGTCGGTGAGCTGAAGGAGAGTTGACATGTCAAGCTGCCTGCTTCAGCTCTCCAGGCTCCGTTTTGACTTGGGGCACAGCGTTACCAAGTGTGTTTTCTGTGGAAGGTGGGTTCAGGTTTTTGGCAACCTGCCGTGAGTGTCAGTAAGCTAGCAGTCATCCCTCCTGACCTGCCCATTTACAGGAGGTGGCCTACACTGATTCCTGCAGCCCAACTCAGCAGAGTGTGTTCAGCCAGAGCCCTGACATCTGCATGCGGGAAAGGCTGGCAGAAGCAGACTGACACCACCTCCCACAGCTGATTGACCTTTAAAGAAAATACACATGGTTCTGGCACAGGGATGCCTGCTCCACGCTAGCAAATATTTACAGGCTCAGGCTCCTGATCATCTCAACATGCTGTGTCAATCCACTTCCCTCCGCAGCCTGATTCACTCAGAAATTGTTGACCTGGCTCCCGTCCTCTTACCTTTGACTACACTTTGCAGAATCAGGGGTGTTTCTCAAGCAGAAGTAAGAGGAGCAGGCACAGCACATCATGCTGCTGCCTGCAGGCAGGCCTTGCCTGTCACATGCAGTTTGACAACCTGAGCGCTCTTACGGGAATGCGAGGCCATCCGCTACGATACAACTTGTTGGCAGACAGAAACACCCATGAACAAAGTATCTGCTTTTTCTTTCCGCTCTTCAGGTCTCAACCTTTTTTTCCCACCCGATACAGCTGCACACAAATTATCTCCATGTAACACATTTGCTGTGCAATCCCGTAGTGTTAGTTGTCCTATGGAAACGATTGCTTCTGGTTACTTGGTGCTGACATGACAAAGCACACACAGCACTGAAAGATGTGTTGCAGTGGCTAGAAAGATAATGCATGTGACCTCAAAATGTGTCAGCAAATGTTAATGAGATTTGTGGCAATGCTGTTCCTGAGCTTGTACAGAAAATCGATTTCTGGTGAAGGGCAGGGCATTTTGTGTTTTATGGGAGTGACCCCATGAAAACGTATCCTTGTCTGGGACAGCAGTAAGGAATCAACTAATTTGAATGGGCTGCTGCAGTGGCACCTGACTGTGCCATATGGAAGAGATCTTGGAGACCTAGCTCTGTTCTCGGCTGAGCTGTGATGAGCTGGAGTCATTCCACCTACTCCACTAGAGTCAGCGTGGAGCAGAGGGCAGGATTGGATCCCATTTCTGGCTTAAACTGTGTGTCTGTACTAAATCTGCTTGCAGCCAGATTCCTTGGGTTTTATACCACAAAAAGTCATCTTTGGAAGACTTGAAGCAAGGAATTTGAAGAATATACTGAGAAGTGGCCATTGGAATAGAGAGAAAATGTTTAGAAATATTTCGTCTTTTGCGGTCATTCAAGTGATACCTATCAGTTATACACAGGCTTTGTACATAGTCACTGCACAAGAGCAGAACTTGAAATTAAAGGTATGCAGGGGGAACTAGTTATAATGATTGCTTTGAAATAGCCACAAAGGCAAATATACTGTTACCTTGGACCCATACTAAATGTTCTGCTGGGATAAGCTTCCATTTTGTGAATGGAAAACATATGCAGATGCGTCGAAAATATTTTGATAGAGACATACAAAGAAATTCTTAAGTTATTTAAGGCATATTGGATCTCTTATATCAAATGCCACATTAGTAGAATTCTTACATCCAGCTATCAAAAATTGAAAATGTTAAATACTATTGTAAAATACTTACTATAAAAATGTCATATATAATATTCATTACACATAAAAAAAGAAATCAGTATGTCTAAGTCAGTTTAATCGCAACCATTAGGAGGGCTAAAACCTTTTGCAATAAAATCCCAGTAAAATAAAATACTTAGCAGTGCTCTATTTTCTCTTTTTTTCCCTTGCTCTTTCAGTCATCACATAAGTGATGAGATGGGGTTTTTTTGGTCAACAGTGCAGAATGTGAGGTCTGACAAATGGCATGGGGTTGTTACTTAACGCTTGCATAGTGACATTCAAACTTAGTTTGTATATTGAGGAGCAATATGGATTTGTTCAAACATGCTTAGTGTCCCTCATTGCCTGTGTAGATCCATGCATGTTAATGGACATACATTGACTTTCCTCTGTGGAGCATCTGGCCGTATACTACCTGAAAAGACTTGGTAAAAACATAGGCCCTGCCTTAATTACTGTATGAATTCATTCTTAACTACCGTCATGACTTTGCTTACATCCTAATACTAGTGTTACTTTGTATTATGATCTGTCTACCTAGAAATTAAAGCTGAAGGATTTTCTTGACGATGTCATTCCCATTTCAGCTGGAGAAGTTCGGCAAAGCAGTGAATTATGCTGATGCTGCCCTCTCCTTCATTGAGTGCGGGAACGCTATGGAGCGAGATCCATTAGAAGCTAAATCTCCATACACCATGTACTCAGAGACTGTGGAACTCATCAGGTTAATGTCCTTTCTGTGATCATTTTCATAATCTCATTTCAGTCATAATTAGAACCTGCTATGTTTTAAAAAATACCATTTCAACGTATTAATGATTTGTCCAAGGCATCTTCATCTCAGAAGTCATCATAATTAGTTCTTGCCATTTTATTAATGTCATGGAAAATTTATAATTGATGGACACTGCTTTTATAAATTATCCCCTTTAGAGGTTATAATGTGAGTGTTATAATTTGCAATATTCATAAAATTAAAATTGAAATGTAGTGGGTGGAAGTAAAGTATAGTAATTTCACTGTTTGGCAATGACACTTGTCTTTTAAAAGGTGTAGTTTTACAGTTCAAAACATTAAAGTGAGTCTATCAGGATTTCTATTACAAACCTGGTTTTAGAGGTTTATAACTTGGCTGTTAAAAAAAAAAAAAGTTGAATCTTGGCACATAAAATCATAGCCAGAGAGGAAGCTTTCTGCATGTATTGTATTAAAAAAGTATATTTTTTTAATGTTAAAGGAATGTGAACCAGCTGACTTGGTTTTAATACAGTTTTGTAGACTCATAGGCTAGAATATGGATGAGAGCACCTTTACTCACTAGTAAAATGTCTGAATTACTATTTTAGAATTTGCTACTGTTCCCTGTAGCTGTTTCATAGTGTTGGCTCCATAGAAATAATGGTCTCCTGAGTAACTAAGGGCTTGTTTGCTTTACTTATGCAAATTATCAAAGTGAAATGAAGCAGGATTAAATTTACAGGATTTTTCCTCTTCACTGTGATGCACCTTTACTTTCCCCAGTGTACGCTGGGAATATCACCATTCATGTCAGTGTAATTACTGGCAGTTTACACAAGAGAAAGAAGGCCCTAAATGTTTGGGTTTTAATATGACAAAGGTGGTTTTTTAACATGCAGGATTTTAACATGCCAGATTAGCTATTAGGGACTGTCAAAAATAATGCATGTTTTACATTTTTAATAAGTAGGCATTTACTTAATAACACGTATAAAATCTGAAGCAGCTCTTACTCTCAGGTAAGTAATACACCTGTTAAGTATTTAAAAACATGTTTTTACATTCTGCATTTCATAAAGAGAAGAAGAAAATCTAGAGAGATTACTCAACAAAAAAATTATGTTCACTAAACATGATCAAAGTTGAACCCTCAAGAGCAGAGGACTTAAGAAAAGGAGCCACCTACCTCTACTCCACTGTGCTGAAACTCTTCCTGCAGTCTGGTAGTGAGCAGTTCAGTACTTTGTGTCGTGAACCTCACAATTACAGCTGTATGGCAGGATAAATTGTATTTAAAGAAATATTCGTTAGTGTGTGCTTCTTCATAGGAGCCCGCATTTTTTTTTTTTTTTAAGAAAACCACACAGCACAGTTGAAAATGTTATTCCTTGGTCCAGCAGTCTGTCTGCTCAGAAGCAAATGGACCAAAAAATCTTTGTTCATGCAAGAGCCACAACCTGCATACCACTTAACTCAAAGAATGGCAGCTCTAGGAGTAGCTCACAAACGGGTGCTACCTGCAGCTCCCCTCCACCCTACAGTGCTGGTGCTGGATGGAGTCAGCTGACTGCACGGCTGCGTCTTGGAGCAACTGGCACTCGTCAGTACGTGCAGCCCTGCCGCCTTGGACTTCCCAGCAGCTCCTGTATCAGCACAGGCCTGCTGCAGGCTATGTGATAGATAGACCTTGGCGTGGAAGCAGCCAAGTTGAACTGCTTTTGTCTATGGAAGAATCTGAAGGACTTTGTTATAGTAGATCTCCAATTTCTAAATAGCTAAAGTCACATGAGATTAGTTCTACCACCTAACATCAAAGGTAGAGCTTAATTTACTAGTTCTTGTATGCAGCATCTTGTAGGCAGCCAGTGAAAGACTGATTTGCCCGTTTAATTGCTGTGAGTGGTCAGACATGGAAAAAAGGTGATTGCCCACGTGAGCAGCAGGCTGGTACGGGTTCAATAAACTGCAGGGACAAATACACTGTTCTTGGGAGCTACGGTGGGTGCTGAACGTACAAACTAAGTATGCGGCTGTGCACACTTTCTCAATGTGGCTCCTAATTATTAACATAGATTTTTACTGTGAGGTAAGAAATAGGAGGAGGCTTTCGTCACATTTGCTCCTCCCTTCGTCAGAGGTACCATTTTCCCCTTTTGCATTAGCTGTGTCTGCCCTGAGTATCTGCATCAGACACCTGTTTGTGAAAGCAAGTGGAACATCAAAGAGATTGGGAGTATCAGATCTGACTGTCAAAGGTATTTTAAGTTAATGGTAGTGTTAAATCCTTAACATAACACTGAAAATCCCAAAGAGACATATATCTTCATGTTTGATCAGATTAATTCAGTATGACCAGAACAACAATACCAAAGAGCAGGTGAGATAGAACATGGAGGAAGCAGATCAGGTGGTGCACTACAGCTGCAAGCTGGGGGCTGGTGATGGAGGTGGTGGGAGGAAGGCAGAGCAAGAGCAGCACTGCCTGCCCGCACTCCATTACCTCCTTGTAAATGAGAACTCATCAAGACTGCCTGGATACCTTAAAACTTTCTTACACAACGCTGAACCCTATTACTTATTCTAACACAAGTACCTGTGAAATTGCATTAGGGCTCAGAACAATGATTTTATGCGATGAATTGATTTTCAAGAGACTAAATGCATGGAATGGAGTGTGCTCAGTTAAAGAAAAAAAAAAAAAAGAGAGGAGGTAGGAATACTCAATCTTTGATCATCCAAATGCTGGACAGCAGCAATTAAATAGAGAGGGAAGACCAAGTACACAAGACTCATAAATTAATGGACCCAAGAATTTTAAAAGCTGTGAACTTGACCTTTCCTGTGTTTACAACCATTTTCTATATAAAATATATTTAAAGCTTTGAAGAAGCATTTATGAGAAGGATTTTGAAGGTATTATTCAAGCCTAAAGTATTATATGTAAAACCTTATTATATACTACTCTGCTCCTCAGTACATATAGAGCCAAGATCTTATGCTTCTGTCCAACACTCAGCATAGATGTTTGCAGGACTCAGCCTAGATGGCTGGATATAATATCATTAATATGCCCAAGAATAGTTCACCTTTTTGGCCCAGAAAATGAGTTAGTGATTTACTTTAGCCCCCCAGATTTTAAGTGGTGCTTTCTGTTGAATTTTACATCGATCTCATCATTACAGAACGATGAGACCATTAACTGTTGCAGTCGGAGAAGATATCTATGTGTGTCTGTATTTTTCAGAGTCTCACTAGTATTTCTGGAAACATCTTAACTCTCAATTTCTTCTCTCCTCACCTTTCTGACAAGGTATGCAATGAGACTCAAGAATTTCACAGGCTCTTCTGCCACGGAAGGGGACAAGAAATTAGCAGTTTTATGGTAAGTCGCATTGTGACAATGAGACAAGCAGCTCAAATCTTAAGGAGGACTTTAAAAGTACTGAATTACTTAAGCAGCTTACAGAAGATCATTATTCTTGTTTTCCATTAAACTATTAAAGGATAACTAATGGATTTCTTCAGCAGCTGACTAAACATTTATTCTTCTAATTTATACTCTTATCAAGATGGGATTCTAATGCTTTTGACCACTATTTTTTTCTTTCTCCGTTTGCTTATGTTTCAAAATCTAACCTTAGAACAGAAACTGCAAAATATAGGCCAGCATTTTTTTTAAAACAGTTTATAGGTTTCATTAAGCAATGGAATTAACATAATCCTTTTGTAATTACCACAGCTACCGATGCTTATCACTTCTCTACTTGAGAATGTTTAAACTAAAGAAGGACCATGCTATGAAGTACTCCAGATCTCTGATGGAATATTTTAAGGTAATCTTTACTCTGTTTAATTTATTGATATGAAATGAAGTTCATACCGGCACTGAGAGCTCTCACAAGTATAACTGCGTGACTTAAAAGTCCCTCATTTAACCTCTCCTCTGGGAAACACAGGCAGGATGGCTGCCAGGGAGTGGGGACAGAAGTAATTTGGGGGATTTTTGGATTAGTTACTTGATTCAAAGGACCGTACTCAGTAGTTCTACTAAAATAACATTAATCTCGACACCATGTAATGTTTATGCAAGTTTCTGTAAAGGAAACCAATTCTTTCAAGATTTCAATGTGTAAGTGATTATGAACTGACCCCCGGTGAACCACAATAAAGCGATTATTTAGGCTTTAGTTACTTAAATTTAGATTTTGAGTTCAGTGAGATTTGCTGAAGCTTATTGCAGGCTCAGAGATTTCTCCTTTTATTTCTGTGGAACTTCAAATTGCCTTATCTTCATCTTGAAAGTTTGCCTTTACCTTGAATCAAGTGATTGTCATGACTTGGTGACGTTTTCTTTTACCTTGTCAAGTGCCGTTTACCCGGTATGAGAATGACAAGTCCTCACCACTCCTAAATTAAGAGAGAAACAGAATCTTTCTTCAGCTCTGCCAAGGCTTTCATATTTATATTTTAGTGGTTAATGCTGTTTGAAGCATACATTAATCCTTGTACTTTATTACTACATATTATTCTATAATTATGTAATTACACTGGTTTGTCAGCCCATCAGTCTTTTTCTGTTGGTTTTTTTCAGCCTCTGTGAATTTGTTCCAGGCTTTGACATATTAGTACTGCAACCCAGTTAAACACTGCGGTTTTAATATTTTCATGTAAATGGTGATAAAGTAGTCCTTCTGCTGTAAAACTCCAGTACTGTCATGCTAGCAGCCACCACTTAGTCCTGACTTCCCTGGTGTGCTCTGTTTGTGTGTGTGTGTGTGTATCTCTAACTTGAGTAACATTACTCCTGATCTTCTGCTTAAGTTGAGGCTCTCTTGAAGTCTTTAGGAGTGCCTCTGTTGTACTCATGGAGCTTTCGGTCAGAGATTTGCACAACAAATTAAATTTGAACTAGACACATTTATAGCCTCAGCATTTTCATTAAATGTATTCCATCCACTTCAGGTTTTATCCAGGATGAATGTAGATTGTCTCTTTAAAAAAGATTATTAGACAAGTGATTTGATAAACTTTTTCTGCAGAAAGTAATGATTTCTTAAAAAAAAAAGGAGGTGGGGGGATTCTCACTTCCCTTAAAGCCACTTTACTTTCTCTAGCTGTGTAAACAGGTACAATAAAGAACATATTACTATGCCCAGCATAAGACCTTTTTACTGCATCCGCAGAGAGAGAATGTCTTTTAATGTAAATGAGAATAAGAGAAAAAATTTGAACCATGGTAAAATAGACAAATCAGGAATGCTGGTTTTAGGCATCCAGTTGAAGCTGAGTATTTCAGCTAATGTTACTGTGTGTATGCTACGGGCACTGTAATTCATTTGCTAGAAGTAGTGTTTGAGTGTATACAGATTATATGTTCAGGATCTTTTTGTAGTAAAGGCATAGGAGAAGAAAAGAAAAGAATGAGCGCTATTAGCTACGTATTAGTTTTGTATTGCTGCACAATGTTCTCTGTGTTCACTAGCAAGAATCTGTAATACAAATGGAATAGATTAACTATTTGAATAGAGTTGTTATTCAAAATTTTGCACAATTTTAACTGTGAAAAGAAACCCACTGTTTACAGCAGAGCTGGAGAGGAATTTTTTGGCAGAATTTTTTCATATTTTTCCTCACAAATGCCGTTTTGTCCAAATTGAAACCATTTGTGGACAGAACTAGTTGTGATTAATTGCCAATTAAAAACTTCAAATTGATATTTTTCACATTTCAAAACAGAAAATAACCATTTAATCATAAAAGTAGTTTTGAAATTTAAGAGACAACTTGGAGTGAAATATAACTAAAATGATCATTTTTTGACATTGAAATAAAAGTTTTTAAGACTAGCAAAAGTGTCATGCTTTGATGCATCTCACCTAAAAGTTTGAGGGAGATTTTTATGGTTTTGAAAATGTCTTGTCAATAGTCATTGGCAAAAAGGTTTCAAATATTTTCGTTGTCAAATAACTACCTCCAATCAAGATCTAGTCTTAACCTTGAATATCTAGTATTTGTCTTCAGATACTGTCAGGAAAAATCCCCAGACAGTAGAAACTAACATCAAACCTGCTTCTTCATCCCTGAACGTTTTCCAGAGGAGTTTAGAATCTCCCTCCTTCTTACATATGAGTGGGTGGCAAAAAAATACACTACATATGCACCGTACTGCAGAACACTTCATTTCATGCCCACGTCTTTGATGAAACACAGTGACATGCTGTATAGGAGCATACAGGCAAGGCCAGTGTCATGGTTTGGGCAGTGTTTTATGCTTTGGTCAGTACTGTTTGGCAAGTTTAGCTGTGTTTTAGAAGTCAAGGGTAGGATTTTGCTCCCAGAGTCAGCTGCGTGACTTTGGGCCATGCCCTGTGCTCCGCTGAATCTCTGTGCCTCACATGCAAAATAGCAATTACAGTAACCAGATGAATCTTGTAGTAACGGCGGTAATACTTTGCAGAGAACTTGTAAAATTTGATTGAATTTTCATTGTGCATGCTGACTTCTTTGCAAGGGAGCTCAGAGTGATTGTTTTCAGAAAGCACACATGATAGCTTCAGCCCTGATACTACCACTTTTTATGGAAACTAAGAAAGGTACCATGCAGTCTGAGCAAGACTGCAAAAATTTGGGCTTTATTGTTGCTGGGCAGTCTTTTCGTACAGAGTTGGACAAGGTGCTACACAGACGTGAAAGGCAGAATGAGTAAGCAGGTAAGGCAAGTCAATTTGTGCAAATAAAATACATAAAAACAAGGGCATTCAAGCAGATCCTTACTAGAAGTTTTATTTCTACTACTGTTTGAATCCCAGGCCACCTTCCCTAGCAACTTGGGAGGGATTAATTTCATCAAGGCATCAACACAAATTCTGTATGTTTCTTATTAAAAGATTACAAGTACCCCTAAATATAAGAAGTCATTTGCACTCTGAAGAGCTTACTTTGCAGAATAAGTTTCAGTGGTAATTAAACCACTTCTTGACGAACTACATCTGCTTTTACTGGAACTTTACTGTATTCCTTGTTTTATCAAGTGACTTTAAAGCTACTGGTTGGAACCTACCCATCATCCACCAGCCATTTAATTATGGGACTGATGTGCAGAGCTGTTCTGCTATATGCACTGTAGCTCTTGCAACGAAAACAGGGAGTGTTGAGCCTTGTGTCATCAGTATTCATGTACTTGCATCATCTTTATTTACATGTTGGTTTTGTACTTACAGAACTCTTCAAAAGCCTCACAGGCACCCTCACCTTGGGGCGGCAATGGAAAGTGAGTATTTTCTGCTGAGTACTTCTGTCTGGGAACAAGTGGTTCCAAGAAGGGGGGGAAATGTTTTGGTGCCTCTAAAGGCAAAGGACAGGCCATGACTCAGTGGTTTGGGAGCTACAGGTATGTTTCAAATATGTAGGAGATGATAGAAAATGCTCTGCAGGGCTACAGACTTGATCTTACAGCTGCCTTGGGCTTGTGAGGATGAGGGGTTCCCGCTGGGCTAAACTGGGTACCCATGTGAGCCGTGCAGTGTGGGTGGGAAGGAAGAGCTGAAACACACCTTCAACTTTGTGCAAAACGCCCTTAAGTCTAAAATGAGCCGTGGTGGGTCTGCGCTGAATTCTTTGACAGTTTGCTTCTCAAGCCAGATGAAGGCTATAAAAGTATCTGTTAATTAGCTAGCAAGTACCATGTCATTTCAGGAAGCCAAAGTGAAGTTAACCTTGATTGCAATGATTTTTCAATGATTCGTTCAGTAATGAAAGACCAATGAATATTTCATTGATATATGGTAAGTGCTGTTTAATAAAACTGAAGGCGTAATAGTGGTGAAAATGTGAAGGCACTTAGTCAACCAATTATGGGTGGCTTTATACTAACATTAGAACACCCTTGCCTCAGATATGAAGTCAGGGTAATGCAATTACCATCTGCTGTTCAGTGAAGGTGCATTGCTGCTGCAACCTTGCCTTTATCTTGCAATGTCTATTGCCACCTGACACGCATTTCTCCTGCTCCTTTCTCCTGGCCACACGTACAGACAAAGGAGAAGGACTTTACTTTTCTTTCCTTCTTTATTTGAAGAGGCTGAATTCTAAGTAAAAATTATTATTGTTAATGGTCTCTCTCTGGTGGTTCATAAGAAGAAATGACTATTAGACACTCCAAGGAAACAAATTAATAAAACTGTAGAAGGAGTTGAAATTTAGCACACAAAGAATTGAAGTTTTTAAACAGTCTTTGTTCTGAATCAGTGCAAAACCAAAAATTCGAACATTTTGCTTAAAGGAACATCTTGTCTTAGATAATTCAAAATATTTTGAGGGATATATATATATACACACACAAAATTATTTTGAATATGTGTGTCTGTATAGATATTTAAGTATAGGTTATAACACAAATTAAAGTGATGAAATGCAAAATAATTTTAAATAAAAACCAAAAAGATGTTTTAATGTTGGAAAAGCAACTACTGAATTAAATAATTCAGTATGTGCCAGTTTTTCAAGGCATTTAAATGTCAGTGAAACCTTGTATTGCAATAAAAATACAGTAAGTTTTACATAAAAGTTTTAGTGTCAAAATAGACCACTGGAGTATTACACCTCTTTTGTTCCTTAAGAAGTGGCTTATACCTAGAAATTTCACCGAGCAGAAGTTATCCTTTTATTCCTGTCCTATAATAGACCCCTATGAAGTGTGTGCTCTGCAGGTAATGACATCTCCCTTGCTATTTAAAGGAGCTGGTCAGCTACTCAGGATTTAGAATCAGTGGGTTTTGACTGGAGGAGAAAATTCTTGTCCAGCCACAAGGTAGGCTGCGGAAACCCATTTGGATCAGCATCGCTTCTGACACAACACCCAGCTGGTCGGTCTCTTCCCACTAATTTTAGAGATAAGGAAGTAAAGTTCTGAAAGTGCAGATCTCTGTCTTCTATGCAGAGAAGAAAACACTTGACATGTAAGAATAACTGAATATGACATGGCCTTGTTCTAACGGTGTTGTTATGACACCTATGACCCAACACGCACAGACCACAGTCCACACCGAGGTCTTCTGTCCCCTCTGTTTGGAGTCTCGGAAGACAAGCTCTCCGGCAGGCTCAGAGTTGCCGTATATCTCAGGTGTCTCCTGGTGACACCAAGGATTGTCACGGGCCTGGTGCTGCCACTGGCAGCACATGCTCTGCCTTCCCCAGGGCTGCTCCCTCTAGAGTTTCCTCTTATTCCCTGCAAATTTTTACTGGATGGGAAGAGACGTCGCATGGCACAGAGAGACCATATGCACCGTCAGGGTATGGCACCACTGGAGACGGATCAGCAGCGTGGTTCAAAATGAGGTGACAGCAGGGTATTCTTAAATCTGTTTTTGAACAAAGCAAAACATATCCATTACCATGAAGTGTAGTCTGCTTGGGAGCTCAAACCATCAAAAATCTCAGCTTGGCTTACTGGAATTTCTGGCCACTTTTTTTGAAAGGGTTGTGAACCTCTGCAAAGTTGGCCTGAGTTCCAGGCAGGCAATGAAACAAATTTTCCCTGGTTTCATTACAGAAATGTTTCCCACCTCTAGCGACAGAAAGCACAAAATAGAGAGATTTAATAGACTCACCACAGTAATAATGGCTGTGCACAACAGGGTAAATCCAATGAACAATGTGCTTTATTTGGCAGAAGTGCGTCAGCTTGTTGTAAGTGGCTCTAACAAAATACTCCTGGTCTCCTCAGATACTTATGATTTTTAACTGCTCCCAGACCTAATCTAGTATAGTTCAGCTCTTCTGTGCATTAAAGATACTGTGGCGTGTCAAGTAACCAGGATGTTTTGAGACTTAAAATGTTTGTGCCGTAGGATATGTTTAAACTATAACACATAAGCTGTGTAAAAAGCTAGTAGCTGCTGAATTAACTTGGTCTCTAGCTCTGGAAATAGAATGTATCACAGGAGCCTGTTGTTGAGCACAGGTAATAGCAGGGCACTGCTGGAAAACCTGCAGCAAAAGCCGTTGCCATAAATGCCTTTCAGCCCAAGGCTGTGCCATGATGGCAATCTGTCCTACAGCACCTGCAGGGTATCAGCACCTGCAGGTCTGTGCCCACGCTTCATGTTCAGGACGGTGGCTTGTAAAGCCGAGAGGAGGAGCTTTTCTGTCCTGGGGTTTGGATCAGGCCCGTAATGAGTCTGAGTGAGCTTGATGCTGTTGCACAGCATGAGGCATCAGTAGTGGCCGCCTGTTAAGAGCAGGGTTGCGACATCCCCATCCGGAGAGTTCTGGTGTCTTTGCTTCGTGCAGAGCGCCGGGAGCGTCTCAGCCCTGCGTTTCAAGTGTATTCCACAGCAAATCAAATGCATTTGTTTAGGTAAGTGGTTCCAAATGGGGGCAAGAGAAGAGATTTTTGGAACCCTTAATCTTGTTCACTGAAACAAATTTTCAGAGAGAATAGCTGTATGTGAGCATTCAGCTCTGCACAGCTCTAAACATGAGCTTGCTGTGCTGACCTCCACACTGCCTGCAGCCAGGAGGTGATTCCTAATTGCTGGTGTTAGAATTAAAGGAAAATCTATATTAGAACATTAGTGCCGCACTAAGTAGGTAACTTAAAACACTGCTCTGTACAAAACTGTGTGGATGAACTGTAGGCAATTAGAAACAAATCTCCATAGCCAGTCTTAAAGAATCCTATAGAGATATTCATAATCCTACACTACCCTCAGCTCCTAATACTGCTCTGCAGGGTGCTTTTAAGACTTGCACTTTACTTATTGTGGTGACTGTATTTGGAGCAAACTGTCATTGTGGTTTCCACAAACTGCTTTGATAATAAGCCAATATTGCACATTGAGTGTTTTCTAACTGCCATTGCAGCTTCTGGCAGCAGGTAGAAAAATCATTACAGCTATGAGATACTTCTTTCTCTGAAAGATTGCTCTATTTTTATGATAGATTTTTTTTTTAAATAACAGGTTCATTTGTAGGGGGAATTAAATCCCTTTTTATTTTCAATCATTCCCAGTTTATAAGCTCTCCTTTCTCATAAAACCAGGAGATACTACTGCATGTTCTCCGCTGAAAGGGTTGCAGAGTTTATTTTTCAAGAGCCTTTGGGATGGCAATGAAATGGTGTGTGTGAGGGGGACTCACTCTCCCTTTACCTCTTGCAGGAGCACAGAAACGCCATCGCCCATGTCCCTGAGCCCGTCCCCCATCAGCTCTGCTGGAAGCAGCACGGGCACCGCCAGCTCATCCTCAGCGGGGACCATCACCATCCCTCAGCGGATCCACCACATGGCTGCCAGCCACGTCAACATCACCAACAATGTCCTGCGGAGCTACGAGCACTGGGACATGGCTGACAAGCTGACTAAGGAGAACAAAGGTGCCCCACTCGGCTTCTTCCTCGTCCCCTTTGGCTTATCAGCTTTAGCTTCCTTTCTATTCTTGCAGGCGTTGTTGGGAATTGGACCCAGAACCACCTCATCTAAGAGCACAACTACGACAGCTTGAGCAAACAGACCAAATCTGCTTGCTGGTCACTGCAGCCAATGCGTATCTTCTCTTGTCAAGCACAGAGCGTGGATGTGTAACACACGCTGAACATGGGGTTATCAGAGCAGCTGGCAAATAATTTAGCAAACATGAGCCCCAAGTGATGAGAGCTTTTGAGTCTGCAAATTCGTTCACAGTTTCAACTTCTCATAGAGCCCAAGGTTATTTTCATACTGCTCTGTCAACCGGTTTAAGACTATTAAAATGCTAGCTAGGATAATAAGCAAACATTAGATGTTATGTTTATGCAGGGAGTCCGATAAGGAGATGTCCACTGAAAACCATGACCTTGTCTCTCCTATGATTGGATTGCAAATCTGCTTGTTTATTCCTAACATCAAAATGTAAGCCTTTAGCACAGTTGTTTCAAAGGAGTTTTGGCAAGCAATTTGTGACTGGGTTACATCAAGTGTAGTGGAGTGGCTGAAATGTAACTAAAGGACAAATTTGGCCTATTGTTGGCCAGCTGTGAACTTCCCCATGATAATGTAATTATTCAGATTCCAGCTTTGGGCTTACACAAATCGTTGACAACACTTTCTTTGACACTACAGGGGCAGAGCCTAACTAGGAAATATTCTTATTGTGAATTGGCTCATTCTCTTAAATTACACTGAGATTTCAGATGGCTGGCTTTTCCTGACAAATGTGCTCACTGTATGCAGTTTGATCTTACTCCCATTAATGTCAGTGGCAAATTTCCACTGATTTAGAGAAACTAAGCTTGAGATTTATAGAGTTTTATGTCTGAATGGTGGGTCATAATGATCTATCCCTGGATGAGAAACAACAATAGAAGTTCTGTCCAGTCCTCCCCGCTGCTTCTTGTCTTTGTTCGCATTGGTTAATTTAGTAGCAGTGCAGTCATTTTGGATTTTTTCCATGGCTGCATCCATTTTCACAAAATGTTAAAGTGATTCCCTGTCAAATGTACTGCAGAATGTTACAGTGGGAAAGCAGAAGGATGCTCTGATAGGAGAAAGAGATGGCGATAATCTCGTAATTAGCCCTGTGTGTTGCAGAGTTGTTAAATGTTCTACTTCGTATTGAATCAAAATAGCTCAGGCATTCAGCCAGCAGACAGAAAATGTACGCAGCCACTGCTGTTATCAGTCCTAGAGCTTGATGAGAAAAAACCTGCTGACCCTCTTTCTGCATTTTTCCCCCTTACACTCTTCTTTGTTCTCGTTTTGATTTACGATCAAATAAACCCAATTCTGCAAAGCCATATAGGAATAATCTTTATTCAGATGAGCAGTCCTTTTGACTTCAGTGGGACTGGATGCGTGAATAAGGGTTTCTCACGTAAGCAAGACATCTAGGGTTGTGCCCTGTTGTTCCATATCTTGTTTCACAAACTGCAGCTGTGTTACAGGGAATGGAAAGCTCGTGTTACTTCAAATTTCATTTAAGTACTGTAAAGCATTGGAGAGACATCAGAGTTTCATACATGCTATAGCATGTCCGTCTTTACATCTTATAATATAAAGATACCTCATTTCTAATTAAATACTGAATTTAAAGGTGCATGCTTAAATATAATTAAATTGCAATTTGAAAAATTTATGGTGTAAGAAAAACATATATAAGAACTGCTGTGGTACTCTGCCGGCTTTGTCAGATCACATGATTGATTCCATTTACAGAAGGATGTATTTAAGAAATTTTGACATGAGAAATGTTACAATGTTTCATGAAACCTACCTCTAATTATTTTAGTAGTTGTCATCTACAACTCCCAAATCATTCGAAACGCCTACATCTTGCTGGCTGGGACAGGACTCACCCTTTTTCCCCACAGCTGTCTCTAATCCACCTTTGCCAGCTGGACCGGCCATTGCAGTGCCCAAGCTCTGGTATACGGGCTTGTGGACTGTGACTTCAAAAATGCCCTGTGACGGCAAACAGGATAGGTCCAAACTGCAGACTCTGCCTTGAGTCCCAGGTAAACGACAGATCTCTTGGCCTCCCTCTCAGGGGTTTGGGCAGTCAGTTCATCATAAAGAGAGATATTTTTTCCCCCCCTCTTGAAATAAGAATGGTCTCAAAAAACAAACGCAAACCCATGTTTAAGATAAAAATTAATTTTGATTTAAAAAAACCAGATCCAGTCGTGCTATTTTTTTTTTGTGGTCAGCTTTCATTGTTTCTGTTGTCTTCTGAATCACAGGGGGTGTCTTGCCCAAGAACATGTCCCTGATGAGCTAATAGAGATGGGTATAAAACTGTGGCCCCATCGCTGTAATGTCTAATAGCCCTTACCTCTGGTCTTACTGCTCTCGTAGATGTTTCTTCGGTCATGCCCATGCAGACACAAGAGATTTCTTCCATGCTGTAGGAGCTGTGCAGCCTCCCCTTGTCCACGGCTGTCAGCTTAGGTTTTGTGCTCCTGTAAGTATGCCTGCACGCTCCCAGTTGGAGCTTGACTGATGTCCAGCTGGCTCAGAGCGAGAGAGAAGCCTTTCTTGTCAGCCGGACAAAAGATGGGCCATTAAAATAAGAGGGAGAACAGCAGAACTGTGACCTGCCAAGCTGATGTGGTTTGAAAAGGAAAGTGGGAACGTACTGCCGTGTACCTCTGGTTGAATTTCCCCTGATCGGTAGAGTTTAGAGTATAGATGGAGTTTGTCATAAACTCTGCATCTGTGGCAGGCCAGGCTAAATTGCAGACTTCCCAAAGCCAGCCCGTGGGCTGGTTTGAGAGTTGTTCACCGTTTATGGTGACTTTACAAAATCAAATAATTTTTTTAAGCTTCCAAAGATAGCAGTGCTTTTTCTCTACAGTAGAAAACTATCAGCTCTGTAGTGACGAAAGCCTGTTCTTTCATGTATAAATTTAATAAGTGGCTTCAGTGCACGTAGCTTGTTCAAAAAATGTTAAACTGAAATTAGGCTTTAAGTTGAATTCTCAGCATTTAAAGCAATTATTATTTATTTGAGCCTAGAATGGGATCACTAGAATGCAAGCAAGACAGTGCATTATTTCACTTCTAAATGTATTGATTTCACACGGGAGAAGGGGAATAAAAGACAGAGGAAGGAAGATTAAAAGTAACTGCTGGCTGCAGCATCTTAACGCAACTGGTGATAGCCCTAAGCTTTCATTATGCTTGCCTCCAGCCAAATCACTTTATGCTGTGATACTGCTGCAGCTCCCAAGCTGACCAGGGTCAGGCTGTCAATACTTGGATAGAAGACCTCAAAGCAGCACTTACTTGCTGGAGAAAGTACTGATAATGATTTTGTACCTGGCATCTGCTCTCCCGAACTGCAGCCAATACAGTGTTAGCTGGCTGAGTGCCCCGCACTGGATTTTAGATAAGGTAAGAATGTAAGGGCTCAGCCACCGGTTATTTTGATTGTTGGTTGTTATCTGAGCTCTGGGGGGCTTTTAACTGAGAGCGGGCTCCCACTCACCTAAATATAGTGTAAGTGTTGTATTTGTGGGAATGCCTGTGCCCCAGTGAGCAAAAAGACAAGCTGTGGGAGAATAGAGGACACAATCCAGTTCTCCATTCAAAGCAATTAGGAAAGGTCTGTTGGCCATAACAGGATTAGTCTTTCACCCAGAGAGCGTCTAACACATGGCATAAAGTAAACTGGTGTGTTGCTTCCTAACTATGGCTCTCTGTTCAGCGACCTCCTGTTAACCTTCCCAACACCAAATCCCAGTGGCCTTACCCAACTTTTCTTTCCCCTTATACATTCCCATCTACTAGATGCTGTTTTCCTGCTGTGTTCCCTCCCTCCTCTTCCTTCTCCTCTAAGATCCTGCACACATCCTCTGGGGCCTGTAGCTGCAGCAGGATGAGCAGAGGGCCAAAACTGCTGCAATGGCAGTAACAGAAATTGGAAGGGTGGGGAAAAGAGTAAGCAAGGTCTTCTGCAAGATCCAGACTAGCTCTTCATGCCCAGCAGAGGTTTACAGCATGGGAAAGGAAATGCCACAGTTCATTGCCAGCTATTTAAATCATGCAGTTAGCAAACCTAGGCTCAAAAAACTGGAAGTATAGATCATCAGAGCTAAAGGTAGACTATTGGCAACCACTCGTACCATGTTGGTTTTGACTTCCAGCATGGATAATCTGATTTGATATGTTTAAATATATTGTTGCCTTTGCTTCAATTCTTTCCTACTGACCATGTGTTCCTGTGCACAACATCTTGGGAACTTGCTAATTGCACTGCTGCTCCTGAGTGGGAAATCATGGTAATACATGTATTTCTGTACCATTGCCTGAAACAATGACTTCTGTTTCTTGTGTATTGCAGAATTCTTTGTAGACCTGGACTCAGTGATGGGACCCTTAACACAACACAGCAGTATGACCAATCTGGTTCGTTACGTTCGCCAAGGACTCCACTGGCTCCGCCTTGAGGCTCATTTGTTGTAGTGACCGCTGCCCTGTTCATAACATCCCCATTCTTCTACCTCTACCAGCGCAGAGACGATCACTGGTGGAACTCCACTCATTTCTGGAAGTTAATTCATGTAACTTCATTTTTATTGCCTTTTTTAATATCCTATCTATTGGAAGTAGAAGTCACCGTAAATGGAACTTATGACTCAAGAGCAGTATGTGTTGTACCATCTAATCATTTTCGACAATTTTCTATGCCTTGTGTCTCCTGGATCCTGCCATCCTTATGTGCTTTATGGAACGGTACATTCCCAGCAGTATTGTTTTAAGTCCATGCTGCCTTCAAGTGAAAACAAAAAAGCACTTTGAGAAGATATGGATTCCTGAGAAATAGTACAAAGCGTCTTAAATATTTGAGGGTATATATGAGAAGTCCCTTCTGAAATAAATTAGTAGAAGTTGTAGCTATTCATTCAAAATCATCTTCTGAGTGTGAACCGAGCTTTTCGATGCTGAATTCTGGCATCGTTACCTGACACAGTACATTCCTAAGATTTCATACTTCCTGTAGGCTTAATCTCTAACAGAGAACATTGAATGTCTTACAGGTACATAAATTAAGATCACCAAAGGTGTTAAGAGGTAAAAGGTTGAAGGAATGCCTCATTAAATAACAATGACACACTATGCAATGAGGTTTTGATATTCCGTTCTCCCTGTTTATTGTTGGCTTAATAATTTCAGTAGGCAGCAGAATTTATTGCAGTTTTTAGGCAATTTCAAAATACTAGCTTTCATAGTCTCATCTACCATTCCTATACTAATCTGTGAATTTTCTTTCAGTTTCACTGTTTAGTCTCAAACAAGTACTGATTCAAGGTTTTCTTTCATAGAACAATCTCTCCTTGCATAGTGACTCAGTGAAAGCAGATTTTAACAGGACCGCTGCACTCTAAGCATTGATATTGTATGTAAAAGTCCATTATTAAGTGTATGCAGATTCTTCATGAAACTGTATAGAAGTTTAACTAACCAGCTACTGTTGAAACATTATAATTCCATGTGGCATCAATTTTCACCTGTTTTGTTCATTTCAGAGCATTAGAAACGAACAGTATTATCTTGCTATCTTGAAAACAATGTCAAATTAAATAAAATCACTAGATTTACCCAAAAGCAATATAACATTTGTTTAATAATGGCCATGAATACTTCAGTCAGATTACCTATCTTCCAAGCTCTGCATCTGTCTACCCATGCTGTCATGTTTTGGACCATTCTTCTAATGTGTGAATAATAATGAGGCAATTCAGATAGAATTTCAAAGCAATTGTGAATAAATTACACCATTTCACATTTGCTCTTTCCTCTTCTTTTTTTCCCCTGTTATAAACTGCACTGCTCTTGTGGTGCCACTGCAAGAAGCACTGGTGCATGAAACAAAACAAAATGAATTTATATCAATAATTCACAAGACTTTAAATGGTCTCATCTCGTTCTTGATATAACGCCTGCATACCTTACTGAACTGTAAATTCCATTTCTGTAAACAGAAAATGCTCATAGCAATGTAAATACTATTCTATCTCATCTCACTGAAATAATACAATATGTGTATTAAATGCCATCCAGATATTAGTTAATTGCAATTACTTTCTGCTATATAGTCCTGTATATCCTTTAATCTGGTGAGTTATTGGATGTACTCACTGGGTTGTGACCAGATAAATAGAACAAATTTGCATTTGAAAGGTTCAGACTGTTACGATTTTTAGAGCAGGCCTTGGATATTTGCAATAAGAACAGTTTAAGGACTCCACCCAATGCACATTGAAGACAAACATTACTGTAGCTGTTGTATATTAGCTCCCTGTAGAACTACCTTTTCTTAAAAATCAATAATTCCTAATATTTTGTTTCACAAGACTGTATTGTAAATGTAGCCAAGGTGCATCATTAGAGAAATCATCCAGTTTAGGGTTGTCTGCAAAGGACGTTTGCAGAACATGCACATCCTGTATTATCTGCACATTCCTGTTCCTGAAGTGGTCGATACACCCTTATCTGTTCTCTGAGGGTTTCGGTAACATGGCTGAAACGTGAATCTGACGGCATTTGTCATGCTGATTCTGGCCCCAGTAGCTAATGAATAAAACCACGACAGTGAAGACTATTCAGAAATGTAGATGAAAGATGGTGGTTGGATTTTTTTTAAAGAAAAAGAAAACAAAACACTTGAAGTAGTTTAGTTTATTTTATTTCAACAGGGTGAGTACTTGAGATGGAATAGTGTTGGGGTGATTTTGTCATAAGCCAGAGTTTTCTGTTCTTTTTGCAAGATCTCACTAATAAGATTCAGTAACTATTTAGTCTAATTAAGTGCGTTGTCGTCACTTGTTCCTGTAATGTAGACTGAAATCCTAGACCATGCATTTATGAAGGACAGATATGCCTTGAAATACAATCTTTAGACACAAGACTGTTTAAAGAGTTAGCTGCAGTCAGTTGAAGACAGTGTATTATCTTTCCCCTGTTGCTTGCAGTAAACAGATGCCTATCTCTAAATTTACCCCATGTTCACAATTTTTTGCTTAAACAGCTTAAGGAATTAGCCCACCTGATTTTGTATCCTGTGACTTAGTTTGAAATGTATGCTGAATCAATGACATGATTATAATAAGTCCAGCAGTCAAGCCTAGGATCACAAGCCAACTTACTATTTAGCAGTCTTGTTTCAAAAGCAGCTTAGAAACAAATTAAATATGGAGAGTGAATTACCATCTTATCCCTGGGGATGATGCTTCTTTTGGGTTAGTTATTAAGGATTATTGTACTTTTACAGGCACTGTATTCATCTCATTTCAAATGGCAACATGTCATCTTTGTAGAATCATTTTACCCCTTGAAATATTACTTCCAGCAGAGTTAATCAAATGAGATTGTTTGTTTGTTTCAATCCATGGGGAAGCAGCATGCGGTTTTTTGGGCATTTGCTATGTCTGCTCTTAATGCTGCCCACTTCAAGCATCCGAAGTCATGAACCAAGCCCCAAAAGTTACAAGATTGGCTTCAAATCATGGGGGATTTTTAAATAAACTTTTTTGGTTCCTGTATGGTCTTCTGGATACTGAGCTTGGAGACTGATTTCATGTCACATTTTGAGGCATTTTTCAAGCATGCCGAGGACCAGATGTGACTGGGACAGTGATGTAATTTCTTCAGTTCTGCAGCTGGGATTTAAGAGGGACACCAAGCTTCATAAAAAATTGCCAGAGCTGACAAGACTGTCGTTTGTGTCCCATGCTCCAGGAGGTTTGGAGCAATATCAATAGTTCAACAGTGAAGGGAGCATGTGAAGGGCTAAATGCAAGCATTTGGGAGCTCCATCAGTACAAGATCCAAGGGCAGCAAAGTCCTAAGTGCTCAAGCGAGGCATTTACATAGCACTTAACCTCCATGTCAAGAGCAGCAGCAGGTCTTAAGTGAAGTATTTGACAACATGCAGGCAGAATATCCTGCTCTGAGTGCAGTGAATATCNTAGAATCATTTTACCCCTTGAAATATTACTTCCAGCAGAGTTAATCAAATGAGATTGTTTGTTTGTTTCAATCCATGGGGAAGCAGCATGCGGTTTTTTGGGCATTTGCTATGTCTGCTCTTAATGCTGCCCACTTCAAGCATCCGAAGTCATGAACCAAGCCCCAAAAGTTACAAGATTGGCTTCAAATCATGGGGGATTTTTAAATAAACTTTTTTGGTTCCTGTATGGTCTTCTGGATACTGAGCTTGGAGACTGATTTCATGTCACATTTTGAGGCATTTTTCAAGCATGCCGAGGACCAGATGTGACTGGGACAGTGATGTAATTTCTTCAGTTCTGCAGCTGGGATTTAAGAGGGACACCAAGCTTCATAAAAAATTGCCAGAGCTGACAAGACTGTCGTTTGTGTCCCATGCTCCAGGAGGTTTGGAGCAATATCAATAGTTCAACAGTGAAGGGAGCATGTGAAGGGCTAAATGCAAGCATTTGGGAGCTCCATCAGTACAAGATCCAAGGGCAGCAAAGTCCTAAGTGCTCAAGCGAGGCATTTACATAGCACTTAACCTCCATGTCAAGAGCAGCAGCAGGTCTTAAGTGAAGTATTTGACAACATGCAGGCAGAATATGCTGCTCTGAGTGCAGTGAATATCCCTAGCCATGTGACGTGTTTTGGGAAACCTTGGTCCTTGAGAGCAGGGATCTTAGGGAAAGCCTGAGATTATGTATCCCGTATGGGCCACGTTCCCCTAGGCTGTGTCCCATTGGTCACTGATCCCAGCTATGCTCCTTTGGCTCCTTTCAAAGGAGAAATCGCTCTTCCCACTCTTAGCAAACTAACAGCGTAAACAGTTCACACTGAGTTTGGATAGCCAGGTTTGGCCCAGTATTTGTGGTTTTTATTTTCTTTTATTTCATTTTCTCTTATTTTTTTAGTCATTTTGGTCTAGCTTACAGCCTTTGTGTTGATAGCGTTGGTGGCAACCTTCCCAGCTTACTTCTTATAGCTTAATTGCACTTTTTCTTACATGGTCTTTGGACTTTTAATCATTTAAATAGTCCCTCTGTGAATATATTCTCTCATTCACAGAGGACCTCCTTTGAAAGATAGGGATGGGTCTGTTGATTTCAGCTTTTTCAGGATAAAGATTGAGATCTTCATCCCTCCTAAAGAAAAAAAATCTGTGAAATTTAATCTGGACCATAATTTCTATGCTTTTTTAATTTCACAGATTTTAAGATGTTCTTCCATTATGATAGTTTAGATTCACTGGCAAGTTTTTAGGTACTTTGGAAGAAATGTTTTAATTGTATTTTTATCACTATTTAATGCTATGGAAATTCAATGATTAGGTTTGTGAATGCAACTTAAAAGATTGCAAAAATGGGGCTGGTAACAGATTCTGACTTAGGTATTCATACACTTCTTTGCTTTGAGTTCAGGAGAAACTATACTACACACAGTATTGAAGCAAGCACGCGTGTATGTGTGCACACATATGTATGGATTCGGATGTGTATTTGCAACAGAAAGTCCATGGCACAGGAAAAAAGATGCAACAGCCTTAAAGAGGAAAGACTTTTACCACTGCTGAGTGGTAGCAGAATTACTGAAGTGTTCCTCTGTAGTTTATGTATAGTCCTACTTGCATCTGTTGTCTCCTTGCAGGCAATGAAGGTACGGCAGAAAGTATCAACAACTGTCCTCTTGATCCTGTGGTCCCTGAAGTCAGTGTCAAAATTGAATGTGCTGTCAATGCGTTGCTTTTCAGAAGAGTAACTCATTTGCAATAGACCAATGTCTTAAAATTTTAAGAAATGCAAAATATTTCACAGGTCAACAAAGAAAATTAATTTGTCATTTTGAGCCAAGTGTAGAAATGTTCTGTACGCAGGCAGGCCCACAGACCGAGGGCGTCATTGTGAAGGGCCTTTGCCTCTCACAGCATCTCCCCAACCTCACTGGAGTGCACTGGGAGTAAGGCAAAGGGGATGAAGATGAGAAACCAATTCACTGTTCTTACGACATCTTCCAGCTTTATTTTATGTACTGTAATTACAAATACAACAAGTCTTGTTAATGTTGGGAGGGCTCATTTCCTCTAATACTCCTCCTGTACTTCCGTGGTGTAACCAGACCAGTAGACACAGCAATGCATATAGGCATTCTGTATTGTCTAATGAGATACGTATATATCTCACTAGATATAGCGACGTATTTTAGATATATGTCACTTGATATTTTGTAGCCTATATGTATAGGCTAAAAGCTCAGTTAGGCTCCCCTTCACTACTGAAACCTCCATGCTACTGAATGCAAAATATTCCTGCCTGATTTACAGAGTAGCCGTCGTCTTTGCAGTATTCTGGTCAGAGATGCCTTTCCGATGGACTCGCTAGCTTTACTTTAGCCATTCTGTTTCAAAGATGTTTTGTCTATTTCTTTTGTCTTCCAAGATCAGTGATTCTGATCATCTCACACCAGTTTAAGCCCATGGTGTTGAAGTCAGAAGATGTTCAGTTCAGATCGTGTGTACAGCCAGGGAGATCCCGTGGCTCTGCAGATAGAAATGAGAGCAAATTGAGGTGCAGATGAGTTACCGCATAAAACTGGTGTCAGATGAGAATGAAACCTGGGTGCATCAGGAGGCACTTCAACAGAAAACTGTGAAGATCATCTGTGCCCAGAATCACAGGGTACATAGCGAAATCTCAGGCAGCTCATTGACACTGTAATCATATTAGGCAATGATAAAGATGTGAAGAGTGGTTTAAAGAAACTGGGGCAAGTTGGTGTGGTCTGGCATGATGAATTTAACCTGTGTGTGCTTCTTGGGAAAGGGGATTCATTGCTGTTAATACGTCCTGCAAAATAACACCTATACCATGGTATCCTACAAAACCCGAATATGGCACCATCCCATCCAATTCCTTAATCCACATCAGGGTGCCACCACATGTCACAAAGAGCTAATGTTTGGCACTGCCCTGAAGTCACCATAGAGTTAAATCATTTTTCCCTTACAACTCCAGCAAGGACCAAGCCCAGGGGACCCCGCGGCCAGCTCAAGTAGGGATGTATGTACTCAGTGCATTGGAGAGAGGCCGCAGAAAATACGCGACCTTGCCAACCGCAGGCTGTGGAGCCGCGCAGAGCTCCCTGAGCCCTCCAGCCTGCTTAGGGTGTTGGACTACTACGGGTCTGCGCAGTGTGAATCCCTACATAGCCCTGGCCACGGTATTGCTGTGCAGGAGACATTGTGGGGGACCAGTGCTGTGCCCAACAGGACTGAGTGACCCCAGCCCCTCCGCCTGGGTGCAACAGAGTGGTGGCTGCATTGCTTTTAGGTGTTGGTCCTCTGAGACTGCAGATGGGACTTTTGATTTGAGCACTCACTTTTTCTTGCACTGCACCAAATGAGTTGACAGAAGCGGTGCATGCAGTCACATCATAAAATGAAGGCAATATTCACTGTATGCAGAATTGTAATTTAAATTGTAGTGTCCACAGGACCACTCGTGCTTACAGGACTCTAACTGAGTCCTACTGATGCCAGTGGTAAAAGCCATGAGAGTGGATGATTCGGCTGTTTGAGACTTGTTTTCTTTTTTGGTTTTAACTGAGTTCCCCTCTATGCAAGTTCTGTAAGCTCGCTGTGCTGGGTATAAGTTTATTCACAGTTGTGTGAGTATCACCCTGTTGTAATTCCATTGAAAAGCCCATTAAGTAGAGATAGTCCTAACTTCTACTCAGTTATTTCCTTCTCCGAGTTAGAAGGAAAGTCAGATCCTGAAGTTAATTTCATTGTTTTAACGGACAACAGTAACTACAATGGACCAAACTTTGAGCTAAGCAAATGTAAAGTAATTTGGCTCAGTTTGTGGAATTTATGGCACCAAATTCTGCTGTCATATGGCAATCATGCAAGTCTTATGGAGCTTGCTGAGCACTGTTTAGCAAAGGACAAGCTGGCTAATAGAAATGGCATAGCATTACCAGAGTTAAGTTTATTGGGCCAGAATTTCAGTTGCATTAACCCAATTAATTCAATGGAATTACACCCATTTTTGTTCTGGCTGAACACTCACCCCACTGAAATTAGTTCAAGGTCTCTGAACTAGTGCTGGAATAACTGCAAGCAGACTTGCTCTTCAACCAGACCGTATGTTGACTCAGCCCTTGCTCAGGGAAGCCACCATTGACTTCAGTGACAAATAACGTGGAGTTATGGACATGAACCTTTGACCCACTCGCAGGAGGCCTTTACCATTGAATTTATGAATGAACCGAATAGTGGATAAGAACACACATGCTTTATTTATGACAGAGGTAGAGTACAAGTTTCTCAGCTGGTGTAAACAGGGACAGGAGTACCGGCTTCAGTGGAGTTAACCCAGTGTGCACACACTGAGGAGCAAACCCTTTAACCCCAGACTAATTTTTGCCAGTGTATCTCTATGCAGATAAACTCCCAAAGCTTTTATCATAATGCCTTTTTTACTGATCATGCCAATGAAATTATTAATGTACCATAATCCTTGCCCGTAAGGAAATATTGTACTTTGTCAAGCTATGCAGCATAGAGCACATCGTAAAACTGCTTTAGACCACACAGTCTGGAAAAGCGTTATCAGAAACCAGGCTAACTGAGCAGCTTTTTATCTGATGTCGATTACACTTTCACTCTGCACTTCCACTGCTGAGATTTTTACATACAGAGTGAGTGATGGTTGTGCGTTTCTGATGACTGTGGGCCAAAGCTTCAGCTGATGTGCCTTTAAGTAGCTCCGTAGATGTCAGTGCTGATTTACACCAGCTGAAAAACTAGTTCTCTCCCTTTTCATACTGTGCTGCATGCCCTAGTGCAGCTTTATAAATACATTCTGAAGCTGAGAATATATTGAACTATTCTGATTCAGCACCAGATAATCCCTGCTAAAAGAATTGGAGGGCAATTTCCGCCTGCCATCTAGGCTTGCATATGGTTTAGTTTTAACTAAAAGGCATGTTGCAATTTCATTACCTCTGAGTTTAAATATTTACTGGCATCAGCATTAGCTTGCATAGAAAAATGGCAAATAAATTCAAATGTGGCATAAATGCTCTCAGTCTAGAGATGGAATCTGTTACTTTAGTTCAAAGACATTGCAGCAGGCTAAAGTGGTTTTTCTAAGCCAAATGGGTTTTGTACATTTGAAAGTCATGGCAAATATTTATCTACGCCCAATTCTGCCATCCTTCCCCTGAGCATCCTAACGGGCAGGTTGCTCCGCTGAAGTCCACAGGAGTAACTGCATGAATTAGCGCTCAGCATGCAGATTGCAGAATTGGGCACCGAATACGTTAGGTTGATGCAATCAGGAGTTTCATTTTAGCCATATGTATCACTTGAGAACACTTAAAAATTACGTACGTTTTATCCAAGCTGATAGTTCTTGTAATTCCATAAAATACTGTATAATTTATTCCTGTCTTATTTGTGACATCTCTGGATTACATATCTTCTACTGAATCTTAAATGCTGTTATTTTAAAACCCACGTTCAAAAGGTCTAGGACATACCGTCACAGAGTATGAAAACAAGTCGACAGACTGGCTGTTTTTTGCTTTGATTTTGAGTTTGTGTTTCGTCTTTGGCTGTAGTACTCCTGGTATTTTAAAAATGGCTCAATTCAATTCAAATTGCTTCCTGTCTTCGGAAAAAAAAAAAAGCAAACTACAACTAAGGTTCAGGAAGAATAATCCTGAGAAACTCAGTGGATGTTTGCTCTTTCTAGTTGTCTTGGTTTTTTAACCTAGCCATGTTGAGAGTAGTCTAGTACGCGTGTTCTCTTGCCCACCGTTTCTGGCTGTTGTGGAAAATACTATTTTTTCCTTTTCTTTTTTTTTCCCCCCTTTCTTCTGTGTGTGTGTGTGTGTGCACGCACGCATGCACGCGTGTGCATGTATAATTAACCAAAATATCAGGAAAATTTATATACGCTTTCTTCTGGTTCCTGGAAATAGAGCAACATTATGACCTTACGGTCTTCCAGCAAAAGTCAGATTTAATTTCTGCATTGCAGTGCAACTTAATTAGCTATTGGAATTAGATTACAGTTTACTAAATGGCCCTTTACCTTAGATTCTTACTTTTTATTTACTATTGAAGTAGCCTTTTCTTTCTCATGTGTGCAAATATCACATCAATAATCATCACAACTCCACAAGGTGTCTTTGTTCTGAACAAGCATGTTATTCTTGTAAAGTTTTAAGTATAAGTTAAGATGTTTTGTACAGACCAAGGTAACTGTTAAAATGTCAAGCAATTACTGAAATGTTGTATAGTTATAAAGGTTTGATTTCTTTTGCTTTATATGTATAAAATTGTATCTTGCCTGTTTGCTTTGTATTTCCAACGTGTTGCACAATTATGCATTTTGTTTACATTTGTTTCTTCTTCAGAAAAAAAAAGAAATAACAGTTAATACTTTATGTACAAACATTTTAAATGTACTTTTGTTGTTTTTAAACACAATGTCTCTGTATAAATAATATTGGTTGAACTGGTACATTTGTGTCTCTCATAGAGGGATTAATTATACTGCCAGTGCATTGAATTATTTAAAAAAAAAAGTAAAATAAAATTTTTATGAAAATGTAACCCATTTTATCACTATAAATTATTCTGTCTTCTGCTATTTTCTCATTCCCTTCCCAGGATACAACAAGTACGGTACAGTAAGTACTGTTTGTGGGAGAGCTGTCATTGGTTTTAATTTTTAATCAATGTGTTTGTGTCATTGCGGAGACTTAAAATGACTTGATGTTAGAAAATAATGTAGTGCTGATACCAGCTGTGAGGTAACAGGATCGATAGTGTGTTTTTCCCATCCCTGAGGGGCCTCGGCTGCAAGACAGCAGCCTAAATCCTGTCTGTCCCAAACCCAACCTAAAGAGCAAAGGAGCCAGGCTTCAAAGGCAGGATTTTTTTGGTTGCTTGCTGACAAGCAGCCCAAGGCTCCAGCGTGACTAAAGTGGTGCAATTCAGCGTGCTGACCCTCTGCACAGGGGTGCGTTTCTCCCCAGGGGCTTCCCGGGATGACAAAACTAGAAACGCCAGGTTTTATATCATCATTGCAGAAATAGCTCGGAGAGCCAGTGCCAAGAACACCAGCTCAAAAGAGATGTAAAAAGCTCTCGAGAGATGCTCAGCAGCATGTGATGTGGCTGCCCGGTGGAAGGCTGAACACTCGGTGCTGCTGAGCGCAGTGCAAGTGAGGTCAAGCTGCCCCGCCGGGGAGGGACGAACCGCAGCGCACCCGACACAAAGTCCATCTCGGGCCACTGTCTGCAAGCAAAAGAAGCCGTCGCTGTGGTTTGCTGTACGGCCTCTCACACTCTCAGTCCTGCTTAAAACCGTTTCATCTTAGTCTGGAGAACTGCGTGCGCAGGAGGAGCTGCAGGACGGCATGGCCAGGAGGCGGCTGGCAGGGATGTCTTCGCCCAGATGCCACCTCCCTTTTCGGCACTGTGTGGAGCGGGTAGTGTGAGCCCAGAATACAGATGGTGTTGCAGAAGGGTGCCTTAAGAGGCATAACAGTAGGTGTTAGTCTGGATTTGAGGCTGAGTGTTTATTGTGATGTCCTGCTTTAAAAAAAGGTCCAGTCACCGATACCCTCTAGCTTCTCTGCACCACTCTGATCACGTGAAGTGGCTTAAAGCTGTCTGGTCCAACCAGGCTACAGCTTTTCCAGTGTTCCTCATCCCTCTTGTGTGAACGCTTACCTGTAAAGTGGGTGCTAGAGCCCCAGTCCTTCGTTAGCAATAGGTCGCTTCAGAAGGACGTCTGGAATGGGCTATTTGGAGCTCAGTTTGTATGGCACAGGCCCATTTTGTGTTCAAGGAGCCAGAAAACATCCTCTCTGAGTATCTTAGAGACGTCTTTTGGATCAGTGGGAGGAGGGAGGGCAGGTGTGATGCTGCAGGTGCCATTCATTCCCCGAGTCCTTAGCATCCTCTGGGTCTGCCCAAGAACCAGCTTGAAGCTTGACTTCAGATAGGCAGCTCATGTCATTCCCTGCATGTGTAACTTTGTAATCGGCTGTGAAGTGTTCTGTGATCCCAGCTATGAATGATGAATGGCTGCACATAAACCTGTGCTGTACGGCACTGTTAGTGCGACTGCACAACTCAGAAAAAAGCCTTCTGGAAAAGAAAAATAAAGAAAAAAAATAATTATTCATATAGCCAGTATGTGGGATTCCCACAGTAGCAAAAGATGCCAGCCGGCTGACTAGAGAGAGAAGTGTCTCTTCCAAACATGGCAATGATGGGGTTAATAGAAGATGGCCATTTGGATGCTCATTTTCATACACAATTTCACAACAACTTCAGGCAAAGGTACTGTGTGCCCTTTTCCCCAGCTAAGGAGACATCTTCCCTCCCTCCCTGGTTGTGTGGGGCTGTGGCCATGGTGTAGGATGTCGGTAAGAGCCATGCAAGGCTCAAGAGAGAGATAGAAGTGCTACAATTTCTCAGGCAGCGGATTTAACTCCACGACTCCCTCAGGAATGAATTTGGCCCATGACAAGCTGTTCTAGACCACAGGATGTTTGGTTGCCAGCATGAAAGACACACAGGTTGTGAAGCTTTGTTTGTATCTGAAAAGCCTTGCTGGAGCTTCCCGTGGCCCACGGAGCTAAGCAGTAGGAAGCGTACGCTAAATCCTTTCACTAAAAGGCTGAGACTCTCTTCAGCCCCTCCTACACCATGCAAAAGGAAAGCAATGCAGTGTCAGCTCCACGTAATAGAGCGGAATTTCACTTGCCAGCTGCATTTCCAAGTGAATTTAGATATCCTTTTGTCCCTTTGATTGAAAAAGGCACATGTGCATGGCGAGTTTCAGGGTTTTTCTGCCCTCCATGCTCTGTCCGTGAGGTTGGAAGGACTTTATTATAGCTAATGCAAATGTGTTGAGCACACAAGCCACATGTGAAGCTAACGTTAAACAGAAGTTTGTGGTCATATGAGCTACAGAAAAGTCCCTGTTGTTATTTTTAGGCATGTATGTAGACTGGCCTTCTGAAAATAAGATGTGTTTTCTCTTTTGGGAACCTGTACTCTTATGAGCACATGAAAACAGCTAAAGACAAGAGACAAGTTGGTAGGTTAGACATCAGGAACTAGACTGCAGAAGAAAAGATACTCTCGGAGAGCGTTGGCCTTCCTAGGCTGGAAATATTTGGCAAATTTAGGCAATAACCTTCAGGATCAGTTTTCCTTCAAGTGATATGTCATTCAGCTGTGAAACCAACTTCGGGGCCGTTCTCAGCTGCTTTCTGGTTGTATTTCTCACACACGAGTTTGTCCACCTTCCCTGGGCACCTTGTGTGTTTTGCTGGACTCAGCGGGGATTTGCACGGGCTGGCATGCAGCTGCCTGGAAAGGTGGCTGCTGGTATTCGTAGGATTGCATGAAGATTTGCTCAAGAGTTTATATTTGGGAAGGAAAATCTGAGTGAAAAAGTAAAAAAAAAAAAAACAAACAAACCAACAGCCACCACGACCACCACCATTCACTCCTCATTTTTCAGCCAGCTCCAGGCAGACGGGGTTCACAGTTTTGGATGGGGAGTACCATAAGAAATGTGTGCGGCTGAATGTGATGAAGCCACATGAAAAATGCTCCATTTTCTGCTTTCTCAGAGCGCTGAGTCTTGCTGCCTGGGTGCCAGGGTGCCAGCTTCGCTCTGCCCTGCCACCTTCAGTGAAACCTCAGTGCCAACAGCTCTCATTCAGTGTGCCAGCTCTGATCTGCTGTAAGAATGAAGCCCTCAAGAAGTGTTTGCTGCCTGTGAAGGGTGACTCCCACCACAGCAGGGGCTGCTGGAAAACTCAGCGTGCCCCGAAGTACCCCTTAGCGCTGATCCCGGGCTTTGGGCACCACCGGGAGCCTTATTTAACTCTCCATCCCAAGGAACTTAGCCTCACAGTGGTGTAACAGAGAGTAAATCCTGCAGCACTTTTTTCTTTTCCTGTTCTATTTTTTCTTTTTTTTTTTTTTTGGCAACTCTACATTCGCTGCCCATCAAGCAGAAACTAAATAAAAAGGCTGTTATTGTGCTTCGAGCCATCAATTTAAGAGCAATCACCTATGCGTTCGGGATGTGCTGGCAGGGAATTATCTGCAATGAGAAGCTGCTTGCCAATCAGCATTGTAAAAGCCCACTGGCTTCAGCTGTACCTAGAAGTGGATGCGACTCATTCAGTGAAGTGTAGCACTCGGATCTCTCATGCCCTCTACGGTTTGGGGGCTGATTAGCCAAGAGAAGCCCCCTCCAGACCGATGTCCAGAGCATCCCTGGTGCCCCAGCCACCCGCCCAGCGCTGCCGAAGCCCTGAGCCTGAGCCGCTGCTCACGAGTGTCGGCCTGCCGCGGCCCGCCTGGCTCCACCGGGATGCAATGAGAGGCAGCAGATTTGCCGTGGGCGAGCACAAAAGCTGCAAAATCGTGACTGGGACCAGAGGTGTCAGAGGAGCAACATGTCCAGGAAGCTCTGCCATTCGCACTGAGAAACCATAGGGTATGGTGAAGGAAATACTTTCATATGAAATGTTCCATAGCCAAGATGACATGGTGTCTCCGGCTCGGACCAAGCTGCGTCAGTGAGCCTCTCCCAGCCCGGGCAGAGGTGAGTTTCTCCCTAAGGGCTCCTATGACTGAAGGTCGCTTGGGTGTCCAGAGACTGGATACAGGTATTTTTGGCAGCAGGCTCTTTTCCACACTACTCAAATAAATCCCTGCTCGGCTCCAGGGAGCTGGCGCTGGTTCAAGGACAGATCTGTATCCTCCAGGCTGCCCCAGAGTGACGATGATGAGGGATCAGCCTTGCAGACCATCCAATTAGTTCTGTTGTAGGCACGAGTGGCCTCCTCCACAGCTCAGCTCAGCTGGTTGCTCCCTCCTTTGGAAGCAGCGTCCTTGTCACTGGTGGCATGGGGGATCTGTGGCTCCCCCCGCGGCTGGGGCTGCCCCCGCGGGTCCGTGGTTATCCCGGCAGCCGCTGCCCTGCTGAAGGGATGGGCTTGCTCAGCCAGTAAAGGCAGACTTGAACCAGGACTTACTGGGGGAAGTTTAGCAGTCTGTTGGTATTCGGGAGGTTAAAGTGGATGACCACAATGACTAAAAATCTATCAGTTTATTAATCAGGTCACCTGCCCTCACCACGGTGTCTTCTGGAAAGGGACAGAGCCTGAGCTTAATTCCAGGTTATTTCACACCGACTTAACATCTGAAATGGCAGAGTTAGTGAAATCAGATTCAGGCCTTCAGATTTGTAACACCAGCATGAAAAACAAAGCAGCTGTATTGACTGCTTGGGGTTTACACAGGCTAACTATGATTTCCCTGTCAGAACTGGCATCTCCTGTGGTGAACGCTGGACTCAGTAGGCCTACGGAAATGTCACCTCCGTGTCTCAAGGAGGCCTTTCAATCTCAATCATCTCTGAATCAATCAATGAAAATAGCACATCTATTTCAATAACGAAGCATCGTGGCCCAGCGAACAAAACTCCCGGCGCCTGGTGCTGTGGCTGCCAATGTGCTGCCAGCCCGTGGCCCAGACCCCAGCCCTCTAATCACCTCCACCAGCACTATCAGCCCCCCAAAGTTGCTGTTCGCATGTGATTCCAGGAGGGTAATTTATTACCCTGAAGAGCCTGACTCTTCTCTCCCATCTATCTCTATCTCTGCGTTACATTGTTTATGTTAGCATAATCATTTCTCACAGAGAATGTCAATAAATGCTGGAGACAAAAGCAACACCAACACCACCGACAACAAAAAGCCCAACTGCTAAATAATTCCTAGAATGAGTTGTCAGAAACCTTTTATTTACTGATTCCGCGCATTTCATTTATTCCTGGCAGCAGGCCAACCTTTCTGACAGTTAAGATTTATTGATTTAATTGCCTAGGGTAACCATGCAATAAAATCATCTCAAAGATAAATTTTCATGGCACTGTGCAGCATTGAAGTAATTTTTCAAGTGCTATGGCTATATTTCTGCAGGTTACAGGTGCAAAATTTGCTTAAAGCAGAAATGGCTCATTATTGTAACCCCAGCGCATCAGTGTGGTCCCTCCTGTGAAACTCCTTTCTTCTTTTCTTTTCCCCCCCTCTCCTTTCTTTTTCTTTCTCTCTGTCACGGGCTCTTTCTCTTTCTCCCCCCACCTTTTTGGTTTTTTGAGGGAGACAGAGCAGGTCTCTCAGAAAAGAAATTATATTTTCTTAATTGGTTCATATATTCAATGCCCAGGAGAAGCGAAGCTTCAGTTTAATTAGTAGTGGGCTTAGAGGTTATTTACAATGTTATACAGCAGCATTTGTTTCCAGCTGTGTGATGCTTTTTAACACAGAGGCCTCACATGGTAGATGATTGCCATTTGTGACATTATAGTTTATTGAATCTTTAGATCTTTTTATTTACACTGTTAAAAGGCTCATTATAGTTCAGAACAAGGAGCAAATGGAAATCTCTGATTAATTCCCAGGTTAATGGTAACATGTCTGAAGTCAGAGACAGTATAAACTTTTAACAACGATGTGAAATGTTTTCTACTCTCTTATGATTTGTTTGGTGTGGGGGATGTTGTTTGGTTCGAGTAAGGGCAGGATTTAATGACCTATTGCTCTGGCAGCCCTGGCAGCTTCCCTTGCCAGATCTGAATGTTTAATTTCACTCTCCTGCCCCACTGAGGACATTTGGCCACAGGCAGCTCCAAGGTGCAGCCAGCACAAAGCGGGCACCCAGCCTTGCGGTGGAAAGGCTGGCTGCCGGCGGTCCTGCGGCCTCGGCCACTGTGGCCTCTGCGAGCCATGCCAGAGCCCAGACATCAGAAGATAAACTAGGAAATAAAGTAGGGGTTTTACTCTGCCAACCTGGCACAGAAACGCAGCAAAGACAGGAGATAGCTATGGTGTGGAGACAATGAGCGTCCGGCTCCCAGGCACCTCTTCAGGGTGATACTATCACTTGAGACGTGCTGTCTCATCAGACCCGTGCTGCCGTGGGCTTCCCCAACACCTCTGATGGCTCCTGGAGCCCTTGGCAGGGCTGCCACCAGTTTGCCCTGCTGAGCTCGTCTTGAATGACTTTTAGTCCCGTACGCTACTGGACTTTCTCCTACCCTGATCTCATTCTGCAGCTCTGTGTTTCTTCCTTTCTCTTTCTTCACTGGTAAGTAGAGACCCAATACCTGGCCCTGAGCGCCTCCCTCTGCACTCACCACTGTTCTGCAGCGTGGTCTTCTCCAGCCTTTGACTGCTGTTGTCACGTCTGAACACCTGCCTGTGGAGAACGTGTTTTCTGTAAGGGTGCAATGAATTTGCAGCCGTCTGCAGGGCATGGTGCACGACGTGGTGGCCGCCATGCTGCACAAGCTGCCCACTAGCCCTTCCCTGCAGCAATCCGGTGAGAGCGCAGGTCTCTCCAGCCCAGAGCAGAGCACCATCCCACCACGCTGCAGGAAAGAGCTGCTGCCTGCATGAACACCAAGAACACCGCTGAGCAGTTCTTCTCCCGCTGCATACAAAAGCTGCCCACTCAGCCACATTAATGCATAAATGACTTATTAAAGATTAGTATGCTTTAAAAGCAAGACAACTACAACTTTTGTCTGTTAATTTGGATTAGCTCCAAGACAAACGGCACGTGAGGTGTGTTCCTGCCTATGAGGGAAAACTTGCTCCTTGTTTTCGAAACCATACAGGCTGAGATGGGCAGATTAGGGTCTATGTTATTGTTGTTAACCCATGAATAGATCAGATGGAAGGTTTTGCAAAACAAGCTTATTTTAATTCAAATTGTTAGTAATAAAATGTGAAATTGGCTTGATGGATTACTTTTTCTGGTGGAAAAGAGAGCTCAGACTTGCAGATTTGCTCCGCTGACAAGCTTGTGGATCTCACACACCAAACACTGACTTAAAGCCTAGGACCTTTACACTTGCAGTTTAACCTCTTCGACCTCTACCCCTCTGACTTCAGCCTTTCATTAGGTGAAATACAAAGGCAGGTTGGATACATTAAAAAGAGTATTAGCGAGAAGAGAGGCAGTCGAATCAATAATGTCAGTAAAGGTAGACCTATTTATAGAGAAACAATGTCAGCATATGATAAACCTGTGAGCAAATTGGCTGAAAGCCCAGAGCTTTGTACTGGTTTGGAGAGCTTGAAGCGATCTGAGCAGCAACAAGCACGATCAGTAATCCTGGGGCTCAAAAACGTCAGTCATGGCAACTGGGGATCAGAAAAAACAAAAAAGGGTCTTGGGGTGGGAGAGGAAGGATGGAAGGCAGGAAGAGGGAAAATGGGCATGATTTCAAGTATTGTCAAAGGGAAATGCCAAGTCCTTAAGGCTGGGCAGCAATGGTGAAGCTGAGTTCTGTGTTTGCTCTCTTTAAAACAGGGAGTTGAGCAGTCTGTGAGCCGTGCAGACCACCCACCCTGCAACCACACATAAGCCTCCAGGAACCTAAAATCAATAGGCATCTCCAAATTGAAGACAAAACCTGTCCAGGTATTCAGAAAGAACATCCCACACTGGCTGGCTAGATACACAAACCCCTCCATTGATCACCAAGAGTAGAAACTTGGCAACTTCAGAGAATCTGATTCACCCTAACCAATCCCAACTTGGGTCTGGGTTTTTTTAAGGTAAGAGGACACTCAAAGCAATCTGAATACAATCTTGAGTCTATACTCAAGTCTATAAATAACTAACATTGACTAGAAGTAACATCCTATTTCTTTTCATTGACTCTTTAGAAAGTCAAGGGATGTGACCTTTATTGAAGTTGATGTTGTAGATGCCAGTCCTGGGGGTCATTGGGGCCTATCATGAAGAGTCACATTTTGAACATACTCTTGGTAATTAGCATTAGTTGGAAACTTTAGAAAGAACGGCATTTCTGTTTCATGTGAACATTTCAGCAACTCTTCTTCTAGTTCCAAAGCAAAAGGATTTTTTTTTTCCCCCAATAGTTGAAATTCTCCTTCTCTGCACCCTGACCCCCAAAAGTTCCAGGTTTGGGGTAACTCCTCTAGGTTCTCCCCAGAGCACTCAGAATACTTCATTTTATGGTATCAGCCTGAGTTACAAAGTGTCCTTTGTTTTGTTTTTGTCTCCTTAGGTTCTGAGATGGCTTCAGTGAAGTAAAACACACCAGATGATGTGGGCGGTTACCTTTCTGCTTAACTAACTCTTTCTGTTCATTTTTTCCTTTCACAATTCACTGCTGCTATAGGCAGGCTGACAACCCAGGAACGTAAGAGTACATGAAACACGATAGACTCATGTTTGTGGGGGGAGTTCAGAAATAGCAACCAAACCAAGGAGCCTTCGAGTGGATAAAAACCCATTCAGAAATGCGACCAGTGAGATCAAGCCTCTGCCCTGAGTTATAGATGCGTAGAGCCAGATGTGTACCATACAAACGTGTGGTTACGCTGTGTGTTCCCCATAAACAGACAGAGGAGGAGATAGGCCTACATCAGAGCACACAGATCACTTGAGCCCTACCAGAAACCCACAGTATGTAGCCCTTCCAGGAGATCCCAGGCATCCTCATTTGAAGTAAGTGGTCAAAACGGTGGAAGTGTAACAGGTGGCCAGGTTTAGAGGGCCCTGTGGGCAGTGGTGTCTGAGAGCCACATCCTAAACAACGCTGGGGCTGCTGGTTTTGCTGCAGTAGACCCAGTGCTCAGTCTGGAGCCATGTTAGCCCAGTTCTGGTCACAGAGTGTGTGCTAGGTGTCCCAAACAGAACATAAAAAGGGAAAGGGCTATCGATCATGTTAAGACCCCTACTGGCACATACCATGCTCACATACATAGCATAAACACCTCTAAAAAGCTCATTTTTAAAGAACCAGAATTCCAAGCCGTTTCAAAACCCCTGCACTTTATTAACGTTGAGAATGTGTCCTTTGATATAAACTCTTCTAGAAATGATTCAGATGGATTAGCACATGAAAATCTTGCTGAGTTGGAAAGCGCTGAATCGGAAGCAGTGCAGTCAGTGAATAATGAAAGTAAACCATCATTTTGAAGTATGACTAATGGTGACATGGCCTGTCTAGGAGAACAAATAACCAAAAGACATACTACTTGGCCCCAAAACTGGGCTGAACATTTTTTGAAATGACTTCACTGCTGTGTGAAGACCATTAACAAAACAGGAAACCCTGCCAACTTGTGGACTACGAGTCCAAAGAGGGAGAATTTCACTTGTCCACAGGAGAGACAGATGATTCACTTTGTAAAAGAGCGGGACTTATTACTCTTAGAGGCAATATTAATAGATCCATCCAAAATCACCCATGGAACAGATCTATTGACAGTGCCAAGTTCCTTAGCTGAAAAATGTGCAGAGAAACTTGATTCTGCAATGTAGAATGCTGCAGTGAAGCGATTACATTTTGTGGCACCTAAAATGCTTTTATCAAAGGACGACTTGACAAGACATCAAGATAGCTAAATGCTTAGGAGTGAATGTCAATCAAAAACTTACATGTATTATTCAAGGTGTAGACTGAGCTTCAGCTAGGCAAAGGGAAAATACTAAACTAAGGCTTATGGAGAGTGTGTTTGGGAATAGATAGGAGATATCTTTTGTGATCTAAGTACACTCATTCTGTTTCTTGGGCTAGATGCATTGAGTGTGACTTCACCAACCGCATGGGGAATTAATTTGACCCGTAATGTCTCATCTGGGAGAAGTGGTAAATACATTGTCTAGGCTTGGTGTGGTTCCAGGACCCAGGTAGGGCTGCAGAGATTTTCATCTCAGTGCTGGTAGTCCAGCAGCTAATGGCTGCCAGTTGTACTACACAGTAAACAAAAAATCTGCTGCCAAGAAAATGTCTTTTCTTTCCAACAAGGTGGCAAGAACAACTGAGCTACGATTCAGATTTAGCACAATGATCCATTGCTTGAATGCTTCCACACCGAAGGATACTCTCTACCAGTAGGAAGGTACCTCCCCCCCCCCAACATTTTAAAGCCCTAACAGAACCTGAGAGGGCCGTAACTTGCCAATTTAGCTTCTCAGCATATGTCCCAAACCTCAGCTTCTCTGGGGTGGTCAGGAAACAGCCCACACTTTCAGTGATCCCCAAAGACCTAGTGAAGTTTGTTCAAGTGACAAGTGCTCTGTACACAGACTTGGCTGCTGACCACAGCAATGGTGGTCAAGAACATGTGAGTCCTGCTCAGAAGTGAGACCTGCAGCTGAAACCACCACTGATTCTTTTTTCTATCATCAGAGCTGTATAAAAGGCATGAGCCTTATGCTCAGTCCTGTAAAACACCAGAATGACAATCAGTCTCTAGCTTAAACAGCAAAAACAGTCTTCCTACAACAAATGAACAACTAGAAGAGACGATTAATGTATCTCTATGCCTTTATACATGTACACATATATACGCCTTCTAATTGTGTTAATGCCCTAAGGTTTACATGGCTAAGAAGCCAGGGAGATACACATTATGCAGTCCAAGACTGGCCTTTATACAATTCCGAGTCATTCCATTGGCATTGTTTTCTACAGACCTCTCAGAGCATCTGACATAAAGTTATTAATTTTACTGTGGAAGTGATAAAACGGTGGCAAAATGATGTGGCCAAAGAATCAGGGAAGGAGTCAATGGCAGCACAGACAGACCCCAAGCTTGGGAATAACCCACCACTGGTGACACAAGAAGGAGGAACACATACTTTCACTCTCTTTCCCTCTGTGTGACCCAGCTGAAATATGGGGCATCACCTGAGAAAAGGATGAGTTTGAATAATTGCAGTATTAAAACCAGGAGTGAAACAAAGGTAAAGAGAGTCTCATGCTTGATCTGCTATCTCCCTACAACTGTCTAATTGCCTTCCGTGCCCGAAGAGTTTGCAAGGCAAGAGTGGGAGCAGAATGAAAGAGAACTGCCTTAAAGATGTTAAATATACCTAGTAAGGAGGAAAAAGGGAAATTTTCCTATAGAGCTCATGTATCAATTAAACCTTTCAATGGCCTTGTGCGGCCAACATTAGCACGGGCTATGTTACACAACTCTATTTACGCCTTTAGTTAATATGAATGAGCAGTTACCATAGCAATTATTACATTTTATGATGTACATAAAGTTCCTGATACAGTCAAGATATACGGCCTGTGCTTAAGTTTAGCTCAGCATTTAGCAAGCTTTCCTTCCTAGATGTTTTGATTACTTAGGAAAGCCTTAACCTCTACAACATAATGAAAGACTGGAAAGTTGTAGGGTAATTTGTAGGAGAAGGGGTGTGTACGAGGATATGTGCGCTATTATAAAGCTCAATAAATAATCACAGTCAATCACTGGCATTTAGGACCCTCCAGAGAGGAGCTTTCCCAGCCGGGTCCTGATCCCTCATACCCTGACTAATTCCAGATTAAATCCACTGACTTTGTGGAAGTGTACGTGACATCAGAAACCCGCCATGTATTTCCAAAACTGAAATTAATTGGCTCCAGACAGTGGCAAGGGAGTTGCATGCTGCTACAACCGTAGGGCTTCAGCTCCTCCGTTCCCAGTGTGGCTCAGAGGGAAAGTGGTGCAGTGCACAATGGCCAGAGCTGTAGGAATGATGTAAGATGTCTTCCACTTGCATTTTATTGAGAGAGCCCATAAAATTCAAAATCCAGCTGTGCACATTGGTTCAGTCTGCCTATTAAAAGGGAGGCATTTTCTCATGCCTATTATTTATACGATTTTAGGCACATCTGTGTACTCACTTAACCCCCTTCCTTCCACCCTCTTCATCTCAAGCCACTGCATAGACACAAAAAGTGGGAATTTGTCTTTCGTACGTGAGGGTATAAAAGGCTTCTTGACTTCAACTGAAGGACAGTAAGAGGCAGTTCACTTTGATTACCTCTCAGTGCTAATTTCACCCTAGTTTTACCCAGGGAAAACACGGAAGCCCAGCACCAGGATAATCAGCCCGTTTTCTTTCTTAACCTCTAAGGCGTAGGAAAGGGGCAGCTTGTTAAAGTGACCCAGACATCTTACAATAGATAATCAGTGGCTCTAGTAAAATGCACATGAAAGCAATTCAAGCCCACATTTCAGTAAACGTTCTCCAGAATCTGTGGCTATTTATCAAATATGAATGTGCTTTTCAGGATGAGGATCTCATTTCCCCCTGGTGTTTTTTTTCCAAAAATAATTGGAAGTGACAATACAGAGAAAGATGATGTTTCAACTTCATGTTTAAAATAAATATAAGGCTGTCATCAGACCCAAGCTGTCATATGAAGATCCCTCTCACAGGAGTCAACAGGCAGCTCTACTGATATAGAATCGTGTTCCATTATTGATTAGCTTTTAAGTTCTTGTTACATATTAGATTAGGATTGCTGTATGCATAGGGAATGAATAGCCCAATTACAGTCTAAAACAGCTCATCTCAAAGTGGTTCAGGATTTTGATATTATAGCAAGAATTTTAAGGAAATTACAGGGTTTATTAAGAAAGCCTTCAAGGCAGATATTTACATTTTTATTGCATGGCTTTTCAGGATGAGGAGAGCAAAATATCCCTCTTTTATTACATACAAGACTGGTTTTAGCTCCCTCCCAATTAGCTTTTAAAAACTTTGCGAGTTAGAGGTTTGCTGTATTTGGGGTTTTTTCTGCATAGAAAGCAGCAGACTAAGCAGCCCCAGAGTTACACCTCTGGGCTCCCCTGGTTTAAAGGAGAGCACCCGACACCGAAATGTGCACCAGGCTCTGCTCGAAGTGCTGCTGCCGAGACTCCAGGGCTTGTTTCGGAGGCAGTGATGGTTCTCAGCAGAAGCTGGCATTCAGATGCTCAGGACCTGCTATTTCTTACTCTTTTGTGCAGGAGGAAAAACTATCGATGGTGCTAGAACAGTCACAGTTCCCTGAAGTTGGCCCTCAAGGGCACTGAGCCTTGACCATGAGTAACCTGGAGTAGACTCAGGGCTGCTCAAGCACATCCCAGCTCTCAGCAAAGGCACCGATCCCAGTGACTAGGGCTCTTGTGGACATGGGACCAGCACTCTCATACTGCAGTATTCCTGAAAGCACCGCTTAATCTGCTGTAGTGTTACCAATTTTTATAAGACTCAAGCAATTCTAAGGATTTATGCTTAATTTTCAAAAACAAGTAATTTAATTTTTTTGCTAAAATCTGGCAGTCTCGAGGCCAAGAAATTTTCAAGACTAGCACAAGCAAAGCCATAGCTGATGTCGTGTGCCATTAGCAATAACCCTCCTCAGGCAGGAGGTGGGACCTCAGCCCTCCAGAGCTCCCTTCCAGTTGGTGTTTTGTCATCCTTGCAGACACGCTGGAAGGGCCCCCCAGGGTGCTGCCTGGGGGCTGCCCCAGGGTGAGGTGAGGGCTGCTGCCACAGCCCTGTCTGCCACAGGGGGGTCACAGCTCCCTGGCCCTGCCGCAGGGACAGGGCACTATAGATCAGCAAGGCCAGACATGTCCCATGGCAGGGCTGCCAAGCAAGCAGAGAGCGGCAGCAGCACTGCATCCAAAAATGCCAAAGATACCGGTCTGGATGCAGGCGAGCACGAAGCGGGAGTCAATGGCATGTATCGAACTCGTCACGCAAGCCTTGACAAGCTGGACTGTCAGCATAATTGAGGGCCACCTGAGGTACCTCTGAGAGATGACAGCCTTGGGGACTGCGGGAAGGTGACAGAGAAAGAGCTGCTTCCTGCTCCCACCGACTCCCACGTGCACACCGAGCCACGCCACCTCCCGCCCTCCCTCACAACTCAAGTTTTAGCACCAGCTTTACAAGTCCCCAAATGTTAGAAAACATTTTTTATAGTTGTCCAAAATATAGTCATCTTTAATTGCACAATAAAATATAGTTCTGAACTTGCAGAAAGGGCCTGGAGAATCCCAAACTCAAACCTCAGCTCTCAGTATTCACTCATCACAAGTCGACAATATTGCATTTCACAGTTTTGATTTCATATAACCATCCTGAATATTTCACTATAGAAAATAACCGCTCTTTTTCTACAGAGAATTTCAAGCCTTCAGCAAGGTGGAACAGTTTTAAAGATTGATCTGACTTTCCCTCAAATTTGCCTAATTAATCATTCCCTTCATAGGTTAATCTCCCGTATGAGGCTAGTGTTGACCGCATCTCCAACAAAGCATGGAAAAGGTCACCAGAAATAGATTGCCAAGGCCTTCAAGGGACACTGTGGGCAAATGGTTGCCACTATCCAACACTGCAGAAGTGTGATTAAAGGTAAAAGAGAGAACCAGGTGGGAGAGTTGCGTGACACCAGGATTCTTGCCAATGAGAAACCACAGCAAAAACATTTAGGAAGTACTCCAGGGCCACTGACTCACTCTTTTTTGAAGGCAATACATGAAATCTTAAGAGGAAAGTTCTGCTCACCAAGTTGTACAGCACTGATAGACTCATAATATTTGTATTAGTCTGCTGCATAAGAAGCCCAAGTTTCCTTATTTTGCATGGTTGCAAGCAATGTAAGCACCCAGGCGACTTTCCTTCAAGAATGAAAGTCAAGTCCTCACGTATATGTGTGCACACAAGGTCACATTGGTTGCTCAGGATAGATATCTCTCTTTCTCACCCCTCCTGAACTGTATGCTAAGATATCCCACGTGAATTTACAATGTCTTTCCAAATAAGGACCAGTTCTGTGAGGTGCTGAGTACAGTAGTTTAGTCCAGGAAAGTATTTTTTGAGCTGAGACAGCCCATATGTGTTCACAATTAAACAAGCTCAGGACAAATTGCCTTGTGTCCCACAGATGAACACTTGCTGGCTGTGAAATCCAAGATACAGTCCTAATAGATATCTGTTCCACTTCACGCACATCTGCAATCTAATAGGGAAATCCACAGCTTCATGCCGGAAAAGTACAGCTGGACTCAGCAAAACAGGTTGGCTTGAGCCTATGCTGCTATTTTTTGAACATGGGGACACTCCTATCCTGAGTGCATGGGTACGGCTGCAAAGCCCAATGAATGAGTGGTGGACATGCCAGAAGAAGTCAAAATAAACTACATGGACCAAATGAGAGATGAATAGCTGGATCAACCATTTGTTCTCCAATTCTGTGAGTTCAAGGTGATCCTTGACCCAGGACACTGTGTGAGGAAATGCACTCAGAAGGGCACTGGGTTTGCATCCCGCTCCCACTGCAGGGAATGGGAATTTTACCATTTGTTCCATCGAGACAGGCTCACCATCAGCACAGCAGGAAGTCCTACCTGAGGTGCTAGTTGGAAAATCAGATGGGGCAGGTAAAACCAGGTAGTTCGTGCCTTTCTTGTTCCAGGGTGATGAAAAGTAGACAGGGAGTATACCTGCATGGCAACACAGAGCTCAGTGCAGAGGTGTTTGAACACGTGGAAATGTGAAACAGTAAGTCCAAGCCTGACTGTCCCCTGCCTCAGCTGACCAGCTCTAAACTTCAATTTACAGAGGAAAGCAGGGCTTATTAGCTAAACCGCAAACACCGCATCAGTGCTGAGCAGGCTGCAGATTACCCACATGGGCGCCATGCTGTGCACTGCTCCGCTCTCCCCTCGCAGCCCCAGGCCAAGCAGCCTCGATGAGCCCAGGGCCAGGGACGTGCTCCTGCTGCATTGCCATCCTGCACAGCGACCTGTGCCGCAGTGTGCTCCGGAAGCTGCTCCATCACTCAGCAGCTCTGTTAGTCCCTCCGGAGCCTGGTGTGTAAATATCCCTTTACTTAGCCTACAGAGAGGACAATTTCTGTCAGACAACGAAACTTTTACAAGCAAATACACCAAGCTGACAAATGCATAATGGATGTGCTGAACTCTCATTAGAGCACTGTATCTTCAACAGCCTACATGGTCCATCATCTACATTAAATAACTTCCTTAGGTTAAACACATGCACAATACTTACCTGTCCAAGTGGAGACAGTACTTACTTTGTTTCTAATTGTACATTTTGCAGCCTTCAAGCAAGACCAGAGTGCCATCTTTAAAACAAGATCACTATTGTTATTATTGCTCTTGCTATCGCTATCACTATTACCGCCTTATGCTTACAAATGTTTCTTTGCTTTCCTTTACCTCAGTGAAGCAAGAGCAATTATGTAGCTTCATCCATTTCTCTAAAGGGCTATGGAAAAAAGTTGCTTTCAAGAAAAAAAATGATAAATTTTTACAAATATATAAACCAAAATTCTCAAGGCATTTTTGAGAGGCATTCTTACATATTGCTGAAATTACACACAATGTGTGAAAATTTGCATAACAAATGTGACAAGATGGTTACTTAAGGGACTGAAACAGAAGGAATAAAATATATATTAGATACCTCAGCTCTCATTAATTATTATTCTGAATGAGAAATAATGCCAGGAGCAAGAGGGGTGCCAGAAGAAGCAATGGGAAAATATATTATCATGTATTTAAAAACCTTTAAAAGGTATAATAATAATTAGGAAATTATTGCACTACTGATCTTTCTTAGTAGCAGAGCAACCACCTGTTCACACTTTTATTAATCGCTTGCTCGCCTCTTGCTTAAAGATGGTCTGTGAAGATCATTAAAGGAAAAGCTACCTGAGTAGAAAGGAGGAGAAAGAATTCATGTTATGCAGACAAAAAAAAATCCCTATAAAATTCATAACTTTAATTAAGAGTCACACGTGAAAAGGTAGTACTATTTTAAGACTGGTTTATAGCGAAACATAATTTGACTTCAAATAATAGCGATGGAAGAGAGCGAATATTATTATTATTGATTTTGTTAATCTGCTCCAAATTCCTTGCCTCACCCAGCTTTGTCTTCCCAGTGCTTCCTAAAATACCGTCGGTGCAGAAGTGCAGTTAAGGCAGCTCTGTGGGGCCTGCTCAGCGCCGGGCGCCCACTCAAGGCGGTGGCCGCAGGAGGTCCGGTCTCCTCCGGCAGCGCCCTGGGTTGATCCGCAGCAGCACACAGCCTCAGGCAATGTCCCCCGGGCGAAGTTGTTGCTAAGCTGGGAAACTGCAGCCTTTCTATTTCAGGAGATAATGCCAGTTAATACATGTTTGTTGGCAGACACACATTCACCTCCTGAATTACACTGCTGCGTGCTCCTGAGTGTTTCATAGGCCCCTACTGCTCATCTCATTTCTGCCTGCCTACAGATGGAGATGAAAGCGCAGAGGGGTCCTATTGCGGGATTGTTCCCTTCCCCGCTGCTGCGGAAAGGTGCACGCCGTGGCAGAATAACTGTGGGCGTTTGTGCACACCATGCTCCGTAATTACGGCAAGCAATTTTGCAAGCATTTCTCATCATTCCATCCTTTAGACTTTGAAACACTGATGCTTTATCTGTCCTAAAACAGAGAAATCCTTTTTTCTAGCAACCTCTTTCCTTCAAGCCTCCCATGGCAGCGGCACAGAATTTCCTGTTTGCTCCTTGCTGCAGTCAAATCTTGTCTTGGGTTCCCCGGAGGATTTTGTCCTGGCCTTCCCTGGAATCACCGTGTCTGACAGGCAGCAGCTTTGCTTAAATGTGCAAAGTCCATGTCCATTTTCCCCATCGGTCTCCCTTTTGTTTCTTTTTTTCTACTCCCTCGCTTGAACCTTTTCTCTCCCAGTTTCACCATTTGGAGGCTATTTCTTCACTGTCTGGGCTCGGGAAACACTTTGGAGGGCTGCTCCTCTGCCTGCGTGCTCCGTCCAGGAGCTTCTGAACTTAAACATTAGTCCAGCAGGCCACAATGTAGGCACCTCCACCAGCCTCATGCCATTCTCCTAGTCCACCCTCACATGGGAGATGAATAAAGTACGCTCAGTACGGACAGAAGTAGGTGAGAGAAAGAAACCTGCTATGCAGTGGCTCTCCTAGCTTGGCAAATACCTGTTACCATTCCTCATCCTCCTGGAAATAACTCCATTCCCTGGCATTTCTTTCCACTTCTAAGCCCGAGAAAAAGGGCAGGCAAGCTGGAGGGTGGGGAGGGGGACAAAACACATTGCACAGTTTGCACAGAGTCCTCTGGGGGTAACAGGCGGAGAGAGTGCCTGTTCATTGTGCCACTGTGTGACCCCACTGTGAGAGGACCCATGTCTTCACTTTGGGCTCTGTGGCACGGCTACATGCCCTTGCCTCCTGTCAAGACTCCACACTGCACTCGGCACTTACGCTGACACGAATTACCAGCAGCGGTTCACTCCCAGGCAGACGTTTGCACGCTGCAAGACAGGAGCCACGCGACTCCGTATCAGTGGGCTAGAAATGGAGTTCCATTGCATCTGCCTCCCACGCTGTATACGGGTGCAGCAGGCAGTAAAAAACAAATCCATTTAAAATCATTTTAAGAGGGAAAATAAGGCCCTTTCTGGGGATATTATTTCTAAGCCTTGTTTTACTCTGCCATTAATATACTTTTGGAATGCATGAGAGCTCCTTGCACCCAAGGCAAGTAATAATGGTCTATTAAAAGACACCATCTCTGTTTCCTAATGCTCTATCAAAGGTTCATTGATGAAAATAGCCATCTGACTGCTCTCATCAGCTTTAAGGAATTCCATAAAAGAATGAAATGTGCTTTCCTCGTAATTGCTTTTGTGTAAGATTTATGACAATGTGAGTAACGGATAAACTGGGCACTTGCTGAGCAAGGCTCAGATTTAAGTGCCAATGTAAATGAGAGTGTCCAATGCATTCCTTGGAAGAAATTTGAAAGTGTTTGCAAGAGCCAGAAGTTACCACAAGCACCTCGCTACATTCACTGCTGGTGCAAACACGTACAGCTCCAGTGAGGCCAAAGGTGCTGCATCGGCTTGCTCTAGGGGTAAATTTAGGTCTTAGAGGCCAGTCACCTGAACAGCTCACAGCTGAGGAGAGGACCTTGACAGCATCTGGAAGATGTCCTGGGTATAGCTATACAGCTGATTAAGCAGTAGCACGGTTTTTGCCATCTGCACCTGATGTTGTATGTGTAAAGAACATCACACGCTTGGGGGAAGAAAAGAAGTCCCTTAATGCGTGGCAGCGCTGTTCATGCTCTTGCCAACAGTACAAGTAGCATCGGCGGGAATGGACTGTGTGATTAGTGTGGTGGGATAATTAAATCCCGTTTGCCAGCTATTTGTCTGGCTTAAACAGTCAGAGGTGCAATGGTCATCGCTGGGCCTTTTTACCATTACGTCAATAATACAGCCTTATGAGCTTTTGAATCCAAGTTTACCTAAAGCACAGGACTGACACTAAGTAGATTCTTTATCTATTATTTCCAGTTCTGCTATCAGTTTTTGGTGTCACTTCACTTTTTTCGTCCTCAACTTGTCCACCTCCAAAACACGATTCTTGCCCTTTTTTCATTGCCCTTTAGGAGGTAATCAGATACTATGGATGTAAATGCTGCTTAAATACTTGTAAACATGCCTGTGTCGCTCTATACGGTAAGGCAATCACTACACTCCCACTCAATGCAAACAAACTATTCAGTCATATACAGTAAGGGTCTAAAACTGTTAATGTACACACGTTTGTGAGGTTGCTCCACCTCTGTGAGTGTTTGACATGCCCACCTATGCATCCAGAGTAAGCTCAGGGGTAGTCCGGTCCCACACAGAAGTTGAGAGAAGGTGGTGGGCATCAGCTGGACAGTGCTAGAAGATGTGAATGACGTGAGGTTAGATGCTTTTTAGATTTTGAATCTCAAAAATATTGAACCTGCCAAAATCTGAATCTATACAGATGTGCATGTTCTGTCAAGAACTGTCTCTCTTTCTCTCTCTACACACACGCAGACATGTATATTTTAAGACTTTGCCCACATTTGGGTGTTATTTTTACTGACAAAAGCCAATAACCAGCATCCAAAATTTTATACCAAAGATCTGAAGCTTGTCAGAGCCATAAGTGAGAGTAAAGTGTAAGAGGAGAAGAGCCAGCCATTTTGGTAAGAGTCATTACTACAGCCATTCTTTTAACTCCCTCATTATTCATTCAGCTTCTCCTTTTTTTTTTTCAGCTAATTACACCAAGAAGACTTTATGGAAACTCTTGCCAAATGTTTGAAATAAGAGCAGTTCATTTCAATCCCAGGTTACTATGGCAAATTGTACACGCTCACCTTGTGCATTCATTTGTGAACGTTTGACATATTAGTGATTAATTAATATTAATGGCAGAAATCACTTCAAACTTCCTTTATGCTAGAAATCACACACAATCCTGGCTCTAATCATTCAGCACATAAAGAAACTTTAATTGATAAACCAGCTTTAATATCCATCAGGAATGGATTCGTAGGAGGAACAGAGCAATGTTCCCTGTAATCATCCTACAGGAGACAGAAAGCTTGTTCTACCAACATCAAAGAAGATTAGGCAGCAGAAGCCTGATAGTAAAGTAGCAATTATGGAGGGTTTTTTTAATTCTGTGCACCTGCTTCATCAAAATAATAGGCATCTTTTAGCAAAATAACCTGAAACTCAGTTCACTGACTTTCAATTATCTGATGCTGGGAAATGCATCTGGAGAGACATGAAAAGAGGTTATAGACACACAGAGAAATAAAGAGAAGGGGGAAATTAGAATGAGGGGAAATATGAGGGCCTATGTAAGTGGATGTTATAAATATCCTGTGCCTCAGGCTGATTATAGGAAGGGAATATTTTTGCTGAGTTAGGACTGTGGCATCAGGCACATCTGACCAGAACAGTCCCTGGTGGAGTGCCTTTGACTACAGTAAACAGCTTACACCAGGGATGGATTTGGCTCATTACTTTTAAGGGGAATTTTAGGCATCAAACCTTAATGCGAGCAAGGTAAGCACACAGTAACTTTCCACAAACATTTCAGGCTGTATAACTCAAAGCAAAAACTGCTATCCTCAAATGCCCCTGAATCAGGTGGTCTTGCTGCACAAAACTAGGAATGAGCACATCATAACTATGTTTCAAAAGATGAGTCTAAAGTTAGAACAGAGTCGATCTTTCCTGGAGGTGGGAAGGGGAAGAGAGCCCAGACGAAGTCTTAGTTTTACTTCAGGGACTGCATCCCCATTTCTGGAAAAGCACAAGGCAGACCCTCAGACCCAGACATAAGAAGCCTGCCTGGGGCTTAGTACCCTTCCTTGTTAGGCTCTATGGGTGTTGCGGTTTTTTGATAAATCCAAGTCTTGTCTGAAAACACTTTTTCAGAGGACTGTGGGCAATTTACTTTTAAACATTTTATGATCTGCAGCCCTGGAGCCTCAACGGGCAGAGCACAGCAGAGGTCTTACCAGAGAAAAGCCGCACTCCCAGTCCCATTACCAGGTAGAGTTATTCCAAGGCTCAGGACAAAAATGAGAACATCACTTTTCCATCTTTTTTTTTCAGCTTTACATCCGTGTTGAATTCACTATGCCCTTTCACATACAGCTCACTCCCTCCTCCATTATCTACAACCACCCCATCTCTTTCTAACTCAGAAACGATGGACAGGAGAGCCCCTTCTCTATATTCTATCTATCTCCTGAACCCTTGTGACTCATGTTTGAGCCCCCATCTCCTGGCAGGAGACCCAAAGAAGAGGGAACTTACCACCACATCCTCCTCTGCGCACCTCCTCCTGACTCTGCAGCTCATCCTGTTTAACCACAGCCGTGTCTTCAGAGCTCTTTCTAAAAGTGGGTGGCCTTGTGAGACAGCGCTGTGGATGAACATGGGCTCAGGGCAACTGCAGACTTCCACTTAACTAACGTACAAAAATGGGCTCTGTGTGAGGCAGAGCAGTTACCCTCCCTTCAGCCGTGCTGCGTCCTGGCACATCACACATCCAGCTGACATTGGTCTCTGTGCTGGAGGCTGAAGCACAGAGCATCATGAACCACCAACCATGGTCGGCAGAGGCTGATGCTTCAGCAAGAATCACCATCACGTTCCACCTCACGTAAATGAAGTCGAAGTAATTCCACTGTAATTAAACAGGAATTTTTGTGTGAATTCCAAATGAACCTTTGTAACATTATCATTAGTTCTCAATACATCTCTTATTTTACCTCGTTAGAATTATTGGTAATAAATGGTAGTAACTGGATTGTAATTAAATAGGAATTAAAATATGACTTCCTAATGAACTACGGCAAAGCAATCACTATTTCAATATACATTAATTGTTGTTCTGTTAGGAATACAGGCAACTTATTTTTAATGAATTGCTACAAATTATGAATACATGGCCTGAGCCTACAAAATAGTCTCTGTGTCTGGTAGATGTCAGCCAGCTGTGCAGTGAGCAGATCTACCCAAGGAACTTGGGACTTGCAGCATGCTAATGCCAATAGAGAATACACTGAGTTACGACATTTCCACAATAAATCCTTTTTTCAAAAGGTTGCAATTAATTTACAAAAAGGCCAGACAAGATGCTATTGGGGGTGCCATCAGGGAAGTGGACTAAAAGGTGTGAGAATCCAATAGCAGTAAAACAAGACTAGTGCATTTTTATGTTATTGGTTCCTGTTTGATTATAATAAAAGTGCTTTGCAATATGTCCCATGGTGGTAAACTGCATATAGAAAACCCCATTTTATTATTTATACATTCTCCCCCTGTATATAGAGATACATATAATATATGTATGAATAAAATTTCATTTCTATGGCTGGTCTAGATTTAAAAGCCATAGAGAGCATTTGCTTCTTTGTGTTACTGTTGAGGATGTCACAGGCATCTTTGGTATAAGAACATGCAAGCTATGAGAGGAATGTTTGCAATAGGGAGTACTCATCGCCTAATAGAGGTTTTGTATCCACATTCAAGGTGGGCTTATTCTGGTTCAATGAGGTGATGGGGGAGTGATCTCAAAGCAAGCATGCAACTGCTGAAAGATCAGCTTTCTGTTTTCACTTTGAAAGCTGGCAGCATGCCTCCCACCAAGCAGGCTCAGATACGCACCCCGGTTACATTCTGCCTCCAAAGCGACCGACACTGGGCCAAATTCCCCAGGCTTTCACGGAGTGTAAGTTTCCCCCATTAACCACTGAGGATTTTTTTCCATCCAGGCTCCCAATTTCTGGCCCATCAGCACTGTCTTACAGCGCTGATTTCTAGGGGACAGCAGCAGTTGGCCACCACAAAATGGGACAGCCAGTTCCCCTGGATGCGGCGTGAGCCGTCCACACTGATGAGACCACTAGGCCTATCTCACTGTTTTACATGCCCTGAAACACCTTCATGTCTCCATTTCTTCACCATCGCTATCGTTTTACCTCCCATTATACCACAAAGTCAGCAGCTGACTCTAACATCTACAATCCCTTTGGATTTCCAGACTCAGCAGGGGAAATTCAGAACCAGGCTCCAGACAGGATCTGCAAGAGCCACAGTCACACGCGCAGGCTCAGGAGAGGGGCCGCTCGCTGCTCAGACATCTTGTTACACCCAAATTTAAATCACTGAGATTGAATAGGGCAAGCAAACGCACTTTTTCAATTTTGTTACCTAATCAAAACTCTGAAGCTTTCTAGTGCTGGAGAGTGTTCACATATCATCCACTTTCCATATCCAATGCTGACAAAACAATAAGGCAGGAATAACGTAAGTCGTGAGAAAACTAGTCTGCCTCATAAATCTTCACAGGAAAGTGGCTGCTGTTTTATGTTATTGCAGTGTGTTGTTTCCAATGAAGTGATTACTGTTAGATGTATTTTTAAATTGCTTTTGGTATTTTTAAAAATACATGACTTTGAGAGTGATAGAAACGAGATTGAGTGGCAGTAGACAGTGCCTACAATATGATTAACTTTTTCCCAGACCAGCTCCTTCTGAAATTAAGGTTACCAACACAGCTATTGTCAACTTTCTCTGGTCTGGAAAGGGCTCACTGGAGTCTGTGAAATGTATGCAATTATCCAACAGCCCACCTAAACTCTCTTCTGCTTCAAGATGTTTGATTAATAATCGCTGGTGTTATTTTAAACTGTGAATACGCACATTTATACACTAAAGCTCTGTAACACAGACCCTCAAGTTACATCCCACTGTGACCGAGATGTTGTGGTTTCTGTCCATGGAGGGGAGGAACGGCTTTGTGTGTTAACAGCTTCAACCAAGGCACACACGCTTTCAAAAAGGCTGAGCTGCGTTTTAGATAAAGTTCATTTGGAAGACATTCAAGGCAATAAATAGCAGGTGAGAGGTTTTCTCAGGGCTTTACAAGTCGTTAAAACTCCAGGTAGATTTTACCTACCAAAGGCTTCACTTGTGGCTTGCTGAGCTCACAGGTCCTTTGCTTGGACTTCAGCGTATCCCTTCCAGCAGCTAATGAAGCCTGTAACCATCCCAGAGCCCACCTACAGTCTCCCTCCTGTTGCTGTGTGCCACACAGACCAGGCACTACAGGGTTAAGCTTACCCAGACAAGAGGAGACTCAATAAGAGGCAAAAGGAAACTGAATTAGAGGAAAATCAACAGGCAGCAAAGGAAAAACTAAATTACATTTCATGTACACACATGCACTCTTTTGGCTGGAGGAGCAGAAAACGTAGCCAAGCCCGGGCTGTTTTTATTCTAAACAGTGTATCAATCCATTGATTAATTTTACACTTTGTTCCTTATGAACCTGGGCTGGGGCCATGAATGCTGCTATGAAAAGAAGAATATAGCCAAAAAGGAACTCTTAAAAAGTTGGCAGCCATTCCAAGGCAATGTGTCTGGCCAGCAGGAAGGAGATGGCTCCTCCAGGGAAGTGTGTGGAGCTGTAAAACCATTTGTGAACCGGCCCTGCTCAGTTTATAAGGTGTGTGACTGACTTGAAGTCAAGTTCCTTGCACAAATTTGTGACTTGTAAATCGAATGATAAAAGTAATCTTAAGTATCATTTTTCCAAAACGGCATTACAAGATTGGTTAAGAATGACTGTATTTCCTCACTAATACCATTAACTTCAGAATTGTTTCCATCCATCACTGAGTTGAACAAGGAGAGTTTACTGTAAATTGCTACACGCTGTATGGTTCAGCTGGTCAGCTTTACGGTATAGGAAGCAGAAATAAAACAAAATCAAATAAAGGAATACAATAAAACACCACGGGCCAACTTCAGGCTTGGTGTAATCAAATGCAAATGGAAATTAATGGAGTTGCACTTGCTCACACCACGGCTGACACATCCCTTGGCCACAGAGCAAAGGAGGCAGATAATCTCATCTCACCGTGTTGCTTCCCAGGAACTGCTATGGTGAGCACGAGCAGGCTACTAACTCATCATTTTACAGTTACCTGCTATCTGCTGCCTAAATGTTTCCTGAAAAGCTCAATTTACCTCAGGATTTCCCTTGCATAAGTGTGTATTCCTTTCAGCAAGTTAGGAGGTTAAGGAATGATTTGGGAAATACCCCTAAAATCTCTCCAAGATAAGCCAAGAGCAACTTTAAGTAGGTGGAGGTCTGTGTAAGATCTCGAAAAAATGGGACAGAAGGAGGGGGGAATTCTACCTATGATGTATCTTATTCCTCGTCCAGACCACATTGCTTTGTGGGGGCTGGGGCTGGGAATATCCATTTACAGGAGGTTCAGAAATCCCATTACACTTCTTATCTTGTTTGCACCAGGCAAGGGAAAGCACGAATCCCACTTACTAACAGGGAAACTCACCTTCTGTAGAGGACTAACACAAAGCCAGGGCACCACTTAAATGCCTTAAAATCAGGATCTGCAGAGGCTCAGGGAAGCAGAGGTTTCACGCAGGCAATCTGACCGTTCCCCTGATCGGCACGCAGCGCTTCGTGGTCAACACACATCCTCGCATCTGCCTGCAGGAAGAGTTCAGCTCAATGGTGAATTTGCCTACATGTTCAAATTTGGCAACTGCAATGAAAAAAAATATATTTATGTGAGTTTCTAAACCATTGCTCATCTAAGCCACAAAGCTGCTCCTGCTTAGGTTGCTTGACTACCCAACTTTCAGACCTCCTGAGTGCCCACAACCTCAGCATAATCACTTCTGNTTTCACGCAGGCAATCTGACCGTTCCCCTGATCGGCACGCAGCGCTTCGTGGTCAACACACATCCTCGCATCTGCCTGCGGGAAGAGTTCAGCTCAATGGTGAATTTGCCTACATGTTCAAATTTGGCAACTGCAATGAAAAAAAATATATTTATGTGAGTTTCTAAGCAAACAGGGGCTCAAAGATCTCTGCACAGAACCAATTCTCTCCCTTCTCACTGCACTTCCATGTTGCTAATTGCTAATTAATCACAGACTTCACACAGCATCCTCCTTGCCCAAGTTTTACAGTTAAAGTTTTGTTTGAACTGCGCTTTACCCAGCTGAACAGTGCTTGAGAGTCAACAGAGCTATGCAGTGTGCTGTGAAAAGCGATGCTTCTTTTAAGAGGCCTCGTTATTGAAACAACTTTTGAGTTAAGGTTTGGAAGTAACTTTGAAATGAGGACTTGCACAGATTTGTTTTCTTAGAGCAGCAATTAGCTTCACGAGCAGTGACTGGCTGCAGTACCTTCTGCCACGTCTGACACATTAAATGAATTATTGACTCTTAGTTCATTAGTTGGAAATACAGTTTGTAATACCTGCCGAGTCACAGGACACGCAGCAACGCCACCAATCATCTCAAATGGAAAAGTGAAACTAGATTTTGCCGCTTCCTCATAAACAAAAAAAGGATGGTAAAAAAGGTAAATATTTCCTACCATGTGGTTCAATCGGTTCGTTTCAGAAAACTGCCCCAACTGCCCTGTTCCCTTTTTAATGACCATATTACAATTCTCTCGTTCCCACCGAGCTGGACTGCCTCCGCAAAAACTCCCATTGCCTCTAGTGGAAATATCCTCAGTGTTGGTTACTTTTTAATGAAAGTACGATGTCACAGCCTCAAGAAACAGCTTATTATTTTCCCTGCCAGTCCACCTCAGCGTTGCAAGCAAGATTGTCGCAAGTCATCTGTTTGTCAGGCTTCACGTGGGCAGGCAGTAGCAACCAGACACCTTTGTGGAAAGGTGGAAGCTGGGGCAAGGAAAAGTGTGGGTTGTCCTTCATGCTTACCGGTGTCCAGTTGGTGCACTGGGACAGACTCAGCACTGGTTGCGCCCATGGGAGATGGGATGAGCTGCGGAGACGGCACCTATTGATCTAACAGCTTTTCACCCCCCACACCTGTACACAAACAGGTCCATGGCTGGATCTGCAGTTGTGAAGCGTGGATGGAGACACAGCTACTGCTGGTCGGAGCTGCTGGCACCCAAAGACAGACCTTGAAGAGCCCAGACGGGATACACAAGGCAGAGCCAGACCCAGCTGAGAGCACTGGGGCTTTAAGTGAGTGGGACGTGTGGAGGGCACTGGGTAGGGACTGCAAAGATCCCCAGACACGTGGGTCTTCCACCTTCATCACAGTCTAGCAGCTCATGCAGTCAGAGTCCTGGCCTGGGATATTGCAACATGTAGGATCTTACCATGCAGGGTATGACATTTAAACGGAGAAGGGGACTTTTAAATACCAGGTAGCAGTGGAGATTAACTAGTGATGGCAGGGCAGGAGGATGAGGAGACCTTTGGAGCCTTACCCTGCTCTTCCATCACCACCATTCAAAGCAGCCCTAAAAACAAAGCCCGGATCCAGCCAACTTCAACTCACTCACAGGAGAGTCCTCCTTTCGTCACCGGCACTGGAGCCAGTCACTAGTACTCACTAGTCAGGAAACACCGTGCAATGAAATGAGCGGGATTCAGGCCAGGATGCTGTGATGCATTTTACAGAGACAAGCGCCTATAATTAAGCTCCTAAATATACATTCAAGCACCAAAATGGGTGACGTGGTTTTCCAGAAGTGCTAAGCAGTGATGGCAGTGGAGGCACCAAGGTGAAACCCAGTATGTGTGGCAACCATGTGCTCACCTCCAGCAGAGCTGCCACCCTGAAGCAGGCTTTGGATGACTTATTCCTTTATTTTGTTCAGTCAGATTCCCCCGGGCAGAATTAAAAGGATTAGCCACTGCAGTTTAGCTGCACTCTTCCCAATCACATACCATGGATGACACAGGTCTGCTACACAAAAAATGTGTTGTGTAAAGAAGAGGAGAAGAGAGAGAAGAAATCTAATAAATACCCCATTATTTCCAGCGTATATTATGCAAAATTTGGCATGAAATCTTTATCTCACATAAACGTGACGGTCACTTATTTGTTCATTAAATTCTCCTCAGTCTACATCATTATGCTCATAGGTTTTCTTATAGTTAATGTAGTAAGGGCCTGCCAAACTCATTAGACATCAGCTGATAAATGGATTTGAACTCACAATCTGTTAAAAATCACATAGGCACGTTAGAACAATATTTCCATGGCTTAGAGACCATATACATTTAAATCGTTCCAGAGAGCATTTTGAGCATTTTTGATCCAGTGCGGTAGACTCAACACATAATTCAAGTCTGCTTGCTGTAAAAATTTACAGGCTGGGATCTTGGTATCACTAGTCACAAATCAAAGCTGCACACTTAGCAATGTGGTAGTGGCAAAACTGTTGGATAGAATGCAAACATCATCAAGCTCATTGTCATGCAGCACTTGCAGTGGAATAATAGGGGGAGATATTGTTAAATGTTGCATATATTTTCGATGTTCTGATGAAATCTGTACATATAACCCTGTGTAACATCCAGGAAATCTCTGGATGAGCAAGAGCTTCTGAAGCTGTCCCGAATTCTCACCCTAGTGCCATGGCTTCAAATAAGCTTTTACATGAAACATGGACAGAGAACACGGGGCATGTTTATGCCATGTTTATGTTGCTCTTACTCATTGCTCTTTATTGTAATTTCCTCCAATTGATGACAAAATGCTTATAAAGCACTGGACTGATAATTTGCAGGCTCCCCTGCTGCTCTGTTTGTTATAAAGCTACTCATGTCTCCAGGAGAGTCTTTCTTCCTTTTGGATTTATGAGCCTAATGAACTACTGTTATTCGCCATCACAGAAGCCAGTGATGTTGTGACATTATAGCAGGAAGATTTGAAAACTTATGAGAAAGCACTTGAAACAAACTGCTGCTCTTAATAAGTGCTTCTTGTCTTCAGTGTGGTCTGAGGAAGATCTAAGTGAGCTAACGAACGAAAAGAACAAATCGAGTCCTGCACTAACCCCGCAAGCTCCACTGCAGAGTAAGTAGTGCTAGTGAGACAAATCCTCTGCTGGGACGAACGGTATTTATCAGTGGCAGATGCTGATACACAGCTCCACCAAAGGGCCCACTCAGCATACAAGGAGCCCAAGTCCTCAGGACTGCCTAGATTTACCAGATCAGGGCTGTTGGATGCATGAGGCTAAATACAATTAAACTGAACTGCAACTAAACTGAACTTCCACCTTACTGACAGGTCTTTCACTGGAGCTCAGCTGGCTGACTACACAAGCTTTTGCCCCCTGGGCAGTCTAGATTCACTCAAACATATCTTTTTTTTTTTCTGGGGCCACTCTTGACAGTCACCAAATTCAGATAATTTCAAACCAAAGAAGCAGAGGTGGGGAAAAGGGGAGTGCTTCCTGAAGACTAGCTGCAGACTGCCGGTTACCTTATTATTTCCATAAAGGAGCACATTTCTGCCCACCATGGCAGGGCACAATGAAGAGAAGGGCAGTACCACAGCCAGGCCAGCCCCAGGCTATTTAGGAAGTTATAGGTCATAACCCACACCTTCATCTCCACCTGGAGACCATTAAGAAGCCCACGGGAAGCCTGGAGCACACAGCTCATTGGTTCCCAGTGAGATGCCCCGAGTTAAAGTGATGTCCCATTTAGAGCCCCACTGTGCAAGCTGTTGTTATCAAAGAGGCAGTTCTTGGACCCAAAAATTGACTTCAGCTAAAAAAGTGTGGAGAGCAAAACAGAAATGAGTTGCCTGGTGTTAAGCAGTAAGTCAACAGCAGTGCTAGACGTAGAACCCAGGCGCCTTGGCTGGGAGTGCAAGAAAGACACCAGTTCGCTCTGGCAAGGTTTTTGCTGCCTTTGGCTGTTGTACTGGATTCCCAGAGACAAGTGGGTTGAGCCAGTTGAGCCACGCTGTCTGTTGGGGCAGAACTTGAGACGACGCCAGTCCCTTCCCACCCTACATGCCCCTGCCTGCAGAGGCAGCTATGTCAGACGATCAGAGTGTCAGACAACACCTCCGCAGCGTGGCTGGTCAGGGAGCTTACCTGTAGGGCAACCCTGAGCCATGGGCTTCTGTGATAGTCTTGACATACCCCTTGTTTTCTGGGGTGGGTGCTAGAGGTGGCTGGAAGTTATGTTTGCGGGTGAGCACTCTTGCCAAAATAATGAGACCTCCCACCACACAGGATGCTTAAGCATGCTGTCAACTCTGTGTATTATTCATAAAAGCTCTGCTGTCTTCAGTTAATCATCGCATCTTTCATCATGGCACACATCTCAGCAATTGTACTCATTACAAAACCACTATGGCACAATAGAAAACAATGACATGTTCTTTCTTTTTCTGTGATACAGTGGGATTGGGAACTCAGTGCAATACAGGCCATTTAGTCAGCAAAATATTAGTAGAAGATGTATGGCGATGTGCCAATCAGTGCTTTGAAAACCTCAACCTAGGTGACTCTGTTTGTTAAAAAGTATTCAAAAGCCCCAATTACAATCAGTTAAAAGCAATAAGCATGCAAATTATTTTAAAACAAACTTTAATTAATTTCAACATATGTTTCACTTAGGCTGATTAGTCAAATCTGATTTTCTGAAAAGAAACAATAAACATCTGCTAATGATGATTTACATATTACCGCTCACATGGCCTGCAGTGTGTTCTGGGGTGACAGAGGCTCTGCACAGCACAGGGAAGAGACTTCGTGCTGTGCCATCTACCCCAGCCTGCGGCCATCAGGTACAGAGAGCGACAAAAATAACTCTTTGCTAAAATGGTTAGGCATATCCTAAAAGAACATGATGGTGTTTGTATGAACAACTGTCCCAGTAATGGCTTTCCTTTTCATTAAGCACTCTTTTGATGAGAAACAGGTAAAGAAGCCCGAATACAGGACTCACAGGAGCCCACGGTGAAGCTCTCCACAGCCTGACCTTGGTACAGACCTGTACTCCGAGATGCCAAGCGCGAAGCTATGCAGGCAGCTGCATTCAGAATAACAAGAAGGGCTTAACCTATTGTTCAGATCCCACTTCCCTCTAAAATCAGTGGCAAAAAAATTACCGTTTGCTAGAAGCACCTAACTTAGTCAACAAAATAACTTACTCTCTATTCATTATATAGGGAGATAGGATGTGATAATCCTGCATAGTCAGGAGGCTAAATCCCTCTTTATGCCCGAGACTCCGTCATGGGAGGCCTGAATATAGCCCCCTCATATTTTCGGGTCTGCAGCTCACAGTAATGTAAATATTTAAAAGTCCATGGCATCTTACATTCACAAGGCTGATAATGGAATAGCTTTAATATCCTTACAATGCCAAATCCAGATTAACACGATAACAGTGGCTCCCAAGCAGTTTATTAGCACTCATGCTCAATATGTAGTAATCCTAGAGGGAAAAAAAAAAGGGGAAAAAAGAGGTCCTGCCAATGTATACTGCACACCAAGCTACAGGATGTTGTATTCCAAGAGTTATTTCAGTTGTAGAAACCACGTGGCACCATTACTTGGCATGAAGAGAGGATAAAGAGAGAACGGTCTATGACAGGTGTTGCTTTAAATATTTTGAAGATATGCATCAGGAATAGTTCACAAAATGCTTCCAAAGTAGCTCTTACACCCACTGGGCTTGGCAGTCCTCACTTTTAAAAAACATGAACTTGGCACAGTAGTCTCCTAAATCTTTTAAACTAGCTTAATCCTCCCAGTAATGAAACATGCACTCAGCTAGATGGGTGCATTTATCTGAAACTCAGTTATTTACAAGCAACTAAAACATGAAATCAGCTGGTCCCAGTAGGCAGCTTTGTACTTCCCAACTCTTCTGCTATCATAAATCAAGCCATTCAAGAGGGTACCACATTTGTTTTTCCCATTCTCACACTCCGTATGAACAATCATTCCCCATTTAAAGCCAAAGATGATCCTCTGGGGATGTCTCTGCATGGTTCTGTGATTTCTGGCTTCTGTGAGGCTAAAAGTGCATGTGTGTTGGCAGACATCAGGAGGTTTGCAAAATCTGGAGTTCTGGGAATGTTTCAAAGGAGGTTCCTTTACCAAACAGTGGTTCTGCTGTGCGGACATCGAATGTGAGTGGTAACAGTAGGATCACCACATTTCCACCAATTACCTCTCCGCAGAGAGCAATCCAGCGAGCTGGAAATAGAGCTGGACTTCAAATGTATGCTCTTTTTATACCCATATTGCTGCGGAGGCTCAAGTGCCCAGACAAGCAGCTAGGTGTACACACCACGACGACTCAACACTTTCTGAGAATACTAGTTCTACAGAAGGTTTCTGTATCTCCTCCATGGGGAGGAAAAGCAGGCTTAATTTATTAGATGCAAAGAATTCACTCCCCAGCCTTCTGCCCAGCTTGGTGAAATAAAGGATTTTTTCCAGGATTTCTCACCAGCGTATTCGTTAGCGTGTGCTTGCTCTGTTATCCTGCTTCTGCATAACAAAGCGATCAGTGGTCAAGCAGCACCAAAATATAAGACATTTTCAGCTTTAGGATTCAAAATTAGTATTGAATCTTCAGGGAATGCCTTCCAGAAATTACACTACCCCAGCAGACACCACTGGTTCATGACTGCAGAGAATAACACGCCTTGGAAGGAGGAAGCACCAGGGCAACAGGAGATCAAGGCTCACAACTGGTAGCTGAAAACACCACCACTAAGCCAGCCGGGCCAGAGCTTCTCCATGCTTCATCTTTAATTGGAGGATAATGCCAGTTGGCTTCTAACAGAAACAGTCAGCAGCTCTTGCAAGGTTAAAACATTTCATGCAAAGTGACCTGAAGATCAGAATTTGACTTTTATTGTTCTTTTATGATGTGGCACATAAGACACTTTAAAAAAGAAAATTAAAAAGGGTGCTTTTCTCACTTGCCTGAGAGAATGGCATATTCATAAATACACCCTCATTTGCCTTTTTACACCAAATTATCTCCTGTCACCTGAACATTTCAGCTGTATGACTATTACAAGTGTTTCCCTTTATTCTGGAACATTTTCAAGTACAGGATTCAAAACAGGACAAAGAGCAGCACCAGGCTTGAGAATGCAATCAGGACCACAGAAATAGGAAAGAATGTTTCCACAGAAAACTTTTAGAAAAGAAACAGTAACTCTTCATTCCTTCCTGTATCCTCCTTGAGGTCTGGAGTAAAGATTTGCTGGGAAAATGAGTGACATGTGAATATACCAGATGATGAGTCAGAAAAGCTCTGGGCAAGAATTCAGCAAACCTCAGTTTTACCAGCGTTCATATGCTTCTAAACAAGATCCTGAGGAGCTTGTTGTCAGGCACAGGAGAAACTGGGCACGCTGGATATGCGGCTTTTGTCAGCCAGCAGACTGCATACATGTGGGAGATGGAGGTGGCTTCTCACAAATTCTGCTCTCCCCTAAATACAGGGGTCCCCAAATTTTGTTGGCCTGGGAACAACTGTGAACAAAACCCATTCTGCCAGAATCTCAGACTTTTCTCATCTTGTCTGCATCAGTTCAAAAGTTTTAATTCCCTGATGATACGAGCAACACTGGAGGGTCTCAAAGGCGACGCAAGAAGCCTATTTTGTAAGAGATAGGCTCTTTTCTGACAGGTATCAAATAACACCCCCAGCCGCCTCTGGAAAATGTGAAAGAGGGGAACAGAATAAAATATACAATGTGATAGCAAAGCTCCTTGTCTTTGAGAGCAAAACTCCCATCCTGTGTGAGGAATATGAAGGAAACAGATGTTCCTGTGTGGATTTTAATGACTAGATTGTTAAAGGGATAACATAAATTCTCCTATCGGCATGTGCCTTGCTCAGAGTAGTACAGCAAAACTTTTTCCTCCTGACATAATGATTCTTGATTCAATACCAGATTCTGACCAACTCTAAGGTAAATAAGCACTTCCTTCATAAGCGCCCTGCATCAGAAAGTGAAAAATTAGCCCGTGTGCCCAGGGGAGCACGGACACCTTCCCGTGTAGGTTTCTGGAAGTAGGCATTTCTTGGTAGGAATAATCCTACCAAGGACAGGACAGAAATGAAGAGCTTTCTGGGCAGTCTTGCTTCCCGACTAGTGACTATAAGCAGTTATGTTTTGGGGTCCACAAGCTCACATCAGTTGCAAACCCCAGTTATGCAACTGGGGTCACCAAAGCGACTTCGAGGTGTCCTGACTGCAGACAGGGTTTCAGCCCTCAGCTCTGAGAGCCAACCAAGACTACAAGTCTCTCAGACCTCTGAAAGAGAAGGGTGCACAGCACCGAACCCTCTGTGTAATCTTGAGGCATTAATGGAAAGAATTCATCCTCTAGGAGGTCACAATTGAGATTTTACTACCAGGCCATACACCTCTCAGTTTTTGACTTTAGGTTTTGAGCAATTGTATTGGGTACTTTTCAGGTCAGCTCCTTTACTCTTAAGTGCCATGGTTTCACCCTGGCTGACAACTAAGCCCCACGCAGCCGCTTACTGACTCCCCCCACGGTGGGATAGGGAAGAGGATCAGAAGAGTAAGTGAGAAAATTTGTGTGTTGAGATAGACAGTTTAATAGGTGAAGCAAAAGTCACGCATGCAAGCAAAGCAAACCAAGGAATTCATTCACTACTTCCCACTGGCAGGCAGTGTTCAGCCATCCCCAGCAAAGCAGGGCTCCATCACGCGTAATTGTGACTCGGGAAGACAAACACCATCACTCCAAACATTCTTCCCCTTCCCCCTTCTTCCCCCAGCTTTACATGCTGAGCATGACGCCATATGGTACGGGATATCCCTGGCGTCAGCTGGGGTCAGCTGTCCCGGCCGTGTCCCCCCCCAACTCCTTGTGCACCCCCAGCCTCCTCGCTGGTGGGGCAGGGTGAGGAGCAGGAAAGGCCTTGGCTCTGTGTAAGCCCTGCTCAGCAATAACGAAAACATCCATGCGTTACCAACACTGTTTTCAGCACAAATCCATAACACAGGCCCCAACTAGCTATGATGAAGAAAATTAACTCTATCCAAGCCAAAACCAGCACATTAAGTTAACACTGATCTCTATCTACAAATAAAAGCAGAGAACAGCAAGTACATCGCTGGGAAAATCAGTAGTTAAAAATCACCTACATGATCATGTTATGTCCATAAGAGCTCCTAGTAAAAAAGGTCACCATGTATTTATCTGGCTGCATGCTTGGTAGGAAGTGTGCTCTATAAGAAGCGCTTTCAGCAACAGTTAACATTTTCAAGACAATATGTCAGCTAATGGTAACCTTTGAGAGGAGGGTTGAAAGAAAGGTTAAGGGAAGTTAACCTAAATAGCTTAGAGAAATAAAGAGAAGTGTTGGAGGTAATTAATACTTGAGAGGAAATAATGTAAAGGAGAAGAAAGACTTATTTAAGGTTGGCCAAGTGTAATGTACTACAAGAGGTAATGGCTTTAAATTAAAGAAGGGCAAGTTTAGATTAGATAACAAGAAAAAACTTTCCAACAGGAACAGTAATTCAACAACGTAGCAGTCTGAAGAGAGAAGCAGCGCGAGCATTATCAACAGACACATTCCAGCCGACGCCAGCTAGCACTCTCAGAGGGAAAAATACCTGGGATAAACCGCAAGAGATCCTCGTGATTTGACTCAACAATCTATAAAGACCATTCCAAACCCAACATCTATGATCCTGTGATTAACACACACATCACCTATTAATCTTCCATGTTCCAATGGCTACCACTTCCCATTTAAGGCATACTTACCTGACATAGATGGATGGTGGGCTGTAGAACCATAATGTAGCCCTACAACGGATTATTGGTCTGATCCTCCCCTCAGCCATGCATCACATCTCACCTCATATATGTTACGTTACAGTAAATTTTCAAACACCTTCTCCCTTCCCCAGAAAAGCCAGATGCAAGAACCAAGTTGGAAAAGTTCAGAAGTGTTTCAGGTATTGATTTAGCAGCGTGTTTAGCTGACCACAGTTTGTAAATGTGCTGAAAAGTTCCAAAAGGAAAATGATCGGATCTTCTAACAACACGGCATCAACTCCTATTCTAAGAGTTTATTTGCCATGATGTTTATAATTCTGAAAGGTTCGTATTTCCTTCCTCGATCTCATAACTTTCCTTCAGCCTACAGTATCATCTGTTAACCTCTCCTTTGTTTGCAAGGGCAGTTGTTCAACTGAATTTCAAAAAGATTCAATGGCTTTTGGCAGGGAATAGAAAACACAAGATGTTGCATAGTCTGAAAGAGGAAACAGCATAGGATCTCATCTATCACACAGTATACCACATAATTAGCAGAAGCATTGTTTCACTCTGATTAAAACTGTTTTCCTCACAGCACAGTTGTTTTGCTTTGCATGTCTCTAAACCCAGACAATCCCTCAAGATTAAAATTTCTCAGGAAAGTATGGGGAAGTTGAAGACATCCCACAAGAAACTAGTAACAGACTCCAGAAGTATAGTGGTTGTTCTCAGTGAGGGTGTCAGTGGGGCAAAGAACTGCAGAACTAGGGCCAGAGCAGCTGTGACATTTATGTGCTTGGCCACCACTGAAAACTGAGACACTGACACTGACCCATGCTGGGCTACAAAGACACGGTCAGAAACACAGTCATGAAATCAGGGCTCTTGGGTTTTCTTCCCAGCTTCACCATTGACTACCCACGAAGTTGTGTGCATAATAATAATTCAGCAAGGGTTAATTTACGGATTTTGTACCATGTGATGTAAGGCTAGGTTATGCCTCCCCCACAGATGCAAGATGAGGTAGAATGAAGCCTTAAAGGTTTTGCTTGGGGGACCTGGAAGCAAGATTTGCAGTCTTGGCTCTCAGCTGAGGATTGAAACCCTGGCTAGCTCCAGAGTCACAAAGTTTTTCCAGGCTAACACAGCCTGCTGAAAGCAGAGGTTGGATCTCTGAAGCAGCCAGAAACAAAAACTAGGCTTCTGATAGCCACGCATCCTCAGATGCTTTCTCAGTGGTTGCGTAAGTCATCACACAGGCGAAGTCCACGTCACGTTTTTCTCCTCATGGGCTGTCCCCCATGGCCATTATCTCTGTAATCATTCATACGTGAGTTTCCTACACAACATCCTATTATTATGTACAGATATAAGAAGTTCAGAGGGTAAGTGGTCAAACAGAATTCTGCTATTTTGCAGCCGTATTATTCTCTTAACGTAGGTTTTAGAGGTGACATCTACAAATCACACGTATCCTCAAAAAGTTGCCAAATACATCATCAAAAATAGTTCTTCCCAATGTATTTATCACTCAGTCTTCTTACTTCTCTGCTTACCAGATCTAGATATGATTTCCATCACTGAAAGGTTTGGGTAGTATATCTAGCTATACTAGTCAGACCAAAAGATTAGTGGCAGAAAATTGTTCAGTGTTCAATAGCAGCATTTATTCTTATAGCTGCAGTGTAAGGTTCTCCATCCCTCCTCTCAACAGTTGAATTCATGAAGGTTTATTGATGGCTGCAGTGACGGTGGGCTCAGAAGAGGCAATGCAGCAAAAAGGGACTCTAAAGAGGAACTTTAAGAGAAAAGGCAGAGAAAACCATTGATTTATTACGCAGCCCCTCAGACAGACCCAGGTCTAGATCAACAGAATTTAGCTTGCAAAAATAAAAATATAAGATGAATAAAAAGTAATTTTCATTTCTGCAAAGAAACTCACAAACCACTGCTACTGGCCAAGACTATCTCAACACGGTACCTCATCACATGTCTCTGCTGAAGAAATTGTTGCCTTTACAATTTTTATCCCCTTAGAACAAGCATGACGTTCTGCCCCAGCCCTGTCACGCTCTGCAGAGTATTTCACATGCTCCCGTTCATCCTTAGAGCAACTAGAAGCTTTCACAGGAAAATGAAAGAGAAAAACCCACAGCTCCAAGTTTCTGTGGCAGACACACTCCCTGATCTGCTCAAGGAATCAGAAATCGGTGCTAAAGTACAAGATTCTCTCTGTAAGCTAAATTACTTTTCCTCTGAGGAAAAGAGCTGCACAGTCACATTAAATACGGTTGTCTTCAAACACCACATGACCATACATTTGCCAAAAGTTTAATAGAGTTAAGTTGGCTATGAAGTATGAGCTGGATATTTGAAGAGGTTTCGGCTCATCAAAGGAATAATATATTTAGAACAGCTGTCTGACAGAGACAAGAAACCAAACCCACTTTAAGGTGGAGCTTAATAAATGAATTAGATAAATTGTGGGATTGACTTATCTGCAACAAGATCGTATTTGGGGAAATAAAGTGCTCTTGTAAGTCATTGGTTTGCTTCCTGGCATCAGTTTCAGTGATGTCTAGCAACATTACAAGGTGATCTGTGAATTCTAAGTGCCACCACAATTCAGGTTAAAGGTTACAGGTAACATGGTCTTCCAGAATAAAAGCTGTATTTGTGGTTATAATCCACTTAGACTTTGCCTGTAGTGTTTTTTCAGTTCTTGTTCCATCATCTACTTCAGATGCTAAATGTCTTGCACTGCACGAATAAAAGGTAGGAGTCAAACAAGCATTAATTGATGACATTTCATGTTTCTTCATAAACTATCCCAACACCCACAGCCTACCCACCGCACCTTGGACCTCCAGCCACCCACCCCACACTTTCCTACATCCATGCCCACCACCAGCAGCATTCATCCTGTTGCTCCCACTTGACTGCAGCTGAAGCCGATGAGACACTTTCTCTGTGACTGCATTAGGCACTGGCTTTGGCTCTTCCTTCTCCGCAAAACGGTGGGAGTGACATGACTAATTTGTCTGCTATTCCCGTGGCGCAGCCTGTGTTTGGGTGTACCCGATGCCCACCCAGAGCCCTGGTGACTTCAGCGGAGCGTGGGTGTGTGTGGCTGAGTGCCTCACAGCATGGCTCACCCACTGCAATAGTTTGTACCAAGGGAGGAAAATGAGCAGCAAAACTACCTTCTGTGGCCGTTGGCAGTGACTATACATCACACGCACATACATCTACATGTATTATTTTTCTTCACAAGTGTCATACTTTGCCTGCACAGCCACACAAGCCCCTGCCATTCACGTCCCAAGGAGCCACTTGCAGGAGTCTGGAGATCAAAACTCACCCACTGCCTTTAGTCCCTCATCAGACACCAAAGGCATTCACACTCCAGAACAAGTTTCTATGAGCTTTTTATTAATAATGTACATTTCTTGGGTGACTGAAATTACTCAGTTTCTAGCTTGTTGTCTCACAGTTCACATGGGCTTATTATTAATGGCCCCGTAAAACAATATACAGCCTGTTGTATCTTAATTTGGTAGTCAGTAACGACCAACTTCGAGAAATCATTTTAGACCTACGGGGTTTCTAAGGCCTTTTGAAGGTAACTGCAGTAAAATATGCATATATTAATGTTACTTGCAGACAGCAGAATATAGTGGCAGTATAAGCAATAATACAGCACTGTGTAATAAAAATTGAAAATTCTTTTCCCTAAGTGTAAATATAAAATACCTCTGGGGGACATATCTAAAGGAAGAGTGTTTCAATAACACATAGTTAAACTCAAAATTATATTTTTCAAAGCTATCCAAGTATAGTCTAATAAATAAACCATAAAATAAAACAACATTTTACAAGGAAGACTCATACTGTATTTCAAGCTTTTTGCTACTCTTAAAATCATTATTTAATACGGACAGCTTTAGTCACAAAATTTCAAGAGTTTATTCAATATCTTTTATGTGCTTTACAAGGTTATTAGAGAATTTATTTTCTCTTTCCCTTACAGATTGGAAGGTGGGCAGTGATATATGAGCTTTCACATTTTATTTATTCACCAAACTGTTCCAGATGTGATCCCATCATTTATCCACTGACACATCAAACCTGCTGTGCGACCTTTACAGTGACCTCTTTACAACATTTGCTTTCATGCTCTTAAAGTTATAGCAGCTTAACAGTGCTTGCTTCAGTGGGAAGACAAGAGAACTGATATTGGGGGGGGCTATAATTTAAAAATAATAAAAATTTAATTCCTCTCCTACAATACGAAAACCAAATCCAGGTGGTAAACTAGCCAGTGGAGTTATATTCCCAGAAATGTTTCGATCATGCTTTACTCCAAACAGTATTTCATTCCATGGACTTGCAATGTACTAGATTTGCACAGACTGAATATAGCAGGCACTAATTCTTTCTCTGCTTCTCGTGATTTGTCACAGCAACAGGTATTCTTGGGGTGATATGCCGCCTTTCCTTACTACATATCAGCAAATAGAACGAGGGTCCATCTGCAGTTTTCCTTCTTAAAGGGAAAAAATTTCTTAAGAGTGCATCCCAAATTTCCGTTAACTAAAAAATATCTACATCATTATGACCTTAGCATTACGCAAAAAAGGAATTTTGGCGTCATGTCTGAGGGAGTCAGCGAGCACGCTGAATTATTTCAGGTACAGATCATCCATTTCAGCCAGCCCTGAAAGCCCAGACTTGGCCAGCTGGGAGTTTCCAAGTCTGGTGAACTTTTCCTTAGTACTTTTTTGGTTTATGTACTTCCACATTTGGGTTGATACCAGCAGCAGACATGCCTCCGTTGTGGTTCACACAATATTTATGGCCCAAGAGGTAGCAGGGAGTATCAGGAAGCAAGCACACATACACACATACGCATACATACCCCCACACACAGTCTGAATCCAGGAGCGTTCCAGCCAAGCGACGAAGCTTTGATAGCGTGAAAAAGATGCTGCATGCCTTCTAACTAACAACTCCCCACACTTCAATTTCACTTAGAAAAATTCCCACTGATTTAAACAGAAGTGTTCAAGTACTGTGTAAGCAAGAAACAAGTAAAACCGGGGAAAGGCTATAGTGAGAAATTCTGGACGGTCTCTTGACTTCCATGTGCTCAGCTCTTTGCTCTACCCACACCCACCGCAGATTCATTTCACAAGAATGTCTGAATTTTTGGATTCAAATCAAAGCAAAACCTGAAATGTGAGGCACTGATGAACGCCCCAACCCTTTTCCTTGTCCTCTTCTCCCTTCCCTCCTGATCACAAAGGCGATCAGGATATATACACCACTGCAGGGCAGACATCCGACCAGCTCAAGGTACCAACCCACTTGAGCCCATCTTGCAGAATCACTGTGCAAAAAAAAGAGGAGCAGAATAATCCCTGCAACTGCATTTCAGCAAACCCTCCCCAGAGCTATATACAGACACCTGTGGTTAATCCAAACATGGGCTTCTATTTCAGTGACTTTTAACACAGACCTAAATACTGAGCCTGTAAGATTTAGACTCAAAGTAGAAAATCAGATTCACTCCTGCCACATTTTTCCCCATCTGTAACACAATGTTCTGAAACTGGGTTTTACTTTCTGGTTTTTTGTAGAAATAATGAGGTTTCAGAGTAAGATCTTGAACAGCCTTTTTTGCAATATTAGTTCATCAATAATGGAAAAATAACATCAAAGAATAGACACTTGTTTCTTTAGGTGTAAATCAAAACACAAAGCGAAGCTGGTAGAAAAACAATGCATTAACCTCATGCGCTTTGAAAACAGATGAACAGTACAAATAGTAGATCTGAAGATGCCAGCAGGAGAATATTATGAAGCTATCTGGAAGTACCGCTTCCAGGTTAAGTGATCACAGAAATATTACAGTAACACACCACCACTACGTGATTAATTCTCAGAAAAAAAGAAAGGCGCAGCCCTGTTTTGATCACTTCTCTAGTTCACAGGCTTACATTTCAGCTGGAGTCATACTTTAAATAAACAGTGCTCAGATTTTAAACTTTATAAATAACGCTCAGAAATAAAATTCAAGTGAGCTCCCTTGCTTGCTTTCTATCACTTACCCTGCTGGCAAAGGAAATGCAACTGTTGGCTTTTGAAAGCCACAAATTTGCAAGGGTCTGAGGCGTGAGCTGGCAGGAGGCTCAGGCTCCTCGATGTTTGTAATTGAAAAGGACATGAAGTAATGAAGTAATTTCCCTGTCCCTATTCTCCATGTTTATCAGAGGTCTGGCTGCAGTGGAGGAAGGGTGACAGGGTAATCTGAGCCTCCACGGAAAACCTGCTTTTTCTCCAACGTTATTTAGATTTCCATGAACGCTGGCAGAATTTTGGAAGGAGTCCAGGCGAATGAAGGAATTTGGCTGCTCTGAAAATATCATACAGAAACTTTAAAAATTGAACTGATTTATGCCCTGTAATGTTTTCAATACTGTATAAATTAAGTTTGAGTTCCTAGCCTGGATTTTAAGAAGAAATTTTATGTGTTATGAGCCATGAAAGAACTAGAGGAAAAAAAAAATCTTATTGTATGATAATTCCACCTCTCCTATAAGAAGTGCTAGACTTTGCATATATAATGTGTTCAAAGGAATAATATGGAAAATGCATTACTTTGTAGCATCAAAGGATGTTCCAGAATACCTTGAGGTCCTGACAGCTATTTGCAGTTTGCTAATATCACGCAGCACTGTGAAATACATTAGCAATACAAAGTTCGCATGTTCTGTTCACCACTGACTAACTGTAGAGCTGGGCTTGGGAACACTGCAGGCTTCTAAAGTGTGGCATCTAGAAAGTTTAACCTAATTGGAGGGAGAAAATTATCTCCTAGACAGGACTGCTTAAAGCCACCCTTAGCCTTTCATGTGCAGATGGCAACGTCTGGGCTGTTTTCCCTTGTGGACACGCTAGCCTATGTCAAATACTCTGAGCAGCAACTTCCACGGCATAGTCTCAGGAAGTCCTCTAGCGTCAATAAACAGCCATGTGCATTCTGAGGCTTTATGATAAACTGTGAGGTTTTCAAAGGAACCACAATTTGCACATCTAACAAACATAAACATGTTTATCCATGGTGCCTTGTCCTCAGTCGGAGGGAGATACAGCTGTAAATAGCCAAATATATTTTCCTCTTTTAATCAGCCACGGACACAACCTCAGCTGGGGATCTAAAGGCTGAGTCACAGCTGATCCTTGATTTGATTAATCACTGGCCTCCTCTGAGGTTTGAGTCTTGTTTCTGGTTCAGAGGTCAGCACATACAAAAGGCCATTACCAGCGAGCTGCCTTCCTCTGTACTAACAAACATATAGTTTGTTATACCACCGCCGCAACTGTAAACCAGAGAGCTGCTGAATATGCAGCTTGGTGCTCAAGCTGGTCTCCAGCTCCAGGCCCTGAGGAGGAGCATCAAGAGGCTGAGAAGAAGTAGCTGCCATTCAGAAGTGTGAAAACAGAAACTTGGGAGGAGATCGCTTTCTTCTGGAGCCTGAAAGAATAATTGGGAAGTTAGCAGAAACCGACAGATTCACCAGAGAAGTGAAATGATAAAATTAAAGCTGTGCTGACTGCCAAACCTCCCTCTGAGAATTTACGAGAGCAATGCAGGTAAGGAGCCATGCACCAAGCAGCCAGGAAAGAAAAAAAAAAAAAATTATTCATCAGGCAACTCTTTCACAAGCAGCCACGTACCTTCAGCGTGCAGATACATGCAGGGTTGTCACTAGTGTTTCCTATGGAGTAGAAGGGAACAGAATCTATTGCCCACAACCGCTGTTACGCATCACCGTTCTTCCATCCCTACACTTTGACTCATCTTTTCAAAAAAGAGCTCTGAATTTTCTGGTTAAAATCATCAGTTCACGATTACTTGTAACCAGCATCATCAAGTATTTGTGTGCAAGCATCCAACTCCATGCCTCGCCATGTGCAAATGAGATAACTATTACATGGAAGCTTTGGTACAAATGATTTCCATGCCTCTCCATGTGCAAATGAGATAACTATTACATGGAAGCTTTGGTACAAATGATTATGCATGGGTAGATTAAAATAATAAAAACAAAAAAAACCTAACAAGAGCTATGCTCTTACAGGACAGACGTTTCTCTGTGTTTCCCACCTGTGTGCCATACATGGTGTTTAAGATATATATTGTCACACAGTCCTTTGAATCAAGGCAACAACCCCTCTCTTCCTGCCTTTCGTTACATTAATAGCTTCAACCTCTGCCTGTTGGGACAGGCAACAATTCCACCCTTTCCGCAAGCCATCATGCCAAGAATATACCTTTCTCTTCTTCCAAAATGCACACTTTCTCCCTCACTACATGTCCATAATCCTGCCATGCATAAAGCATGAACAAGAACTAACACTGGACCAAACCCACCTTTTATACCTGAAATGTGAAAATGAAACAGCCATAAAACCTAAAGCTGGTTTTAGTTCTGTGGAGAAACCTAGAAATTTAACCTATTGGGAATGGGTGTTTCCACAGAGACTCCCAGCACAGTGGAGAAAGCTCCAGATTTACAGTGTAATTAAAATTACATTTTTTCCGTTATATTTTCCCCTGTGTGGCTTTTTTTTTTTCCTTCTGCTGTAGTATTCTGCAGGCCTTAAAGAAGTGCCCCTGTATCTCAGTACACAGAGGTCTTGGGATATTACTTGAAAACAGTACACCAAGAGGAAATTGTGCAATCAATTCCATGAGAATGCCTCCCTCAGCAATAAACACTGCCTGTGCCAAACAAATGGGTGATGTGCGTCATAAATTTCCTTTTCCTGTCAGAGCAGCCACAAGAAATGGATGAAGTTATGCACATTTGTATAAAAATAAAAATGTGTTATTTGCTCTACAGCATACTGCGGACAGGGCACTGCAAGCGCTGAGGAGCTGCAGCGTGCCTGCTTGGGCTCCCAGCACCAGGCAGTCGAAGGCAGAGCTCCTCACACACAAAGGAGAGCACATTCCATTTTTCTCACAGTTATATTACACCAGTTCCAGCCTAACTGGTCACAAACGATGAAGGAATGCCTTAATTTTTGCATTCAACTTAACCTCCTATCAAAGACCTCTTGTTTATAAAGAGGAGGTGTTTACCACTTGCTGCAAATCAGACCTAAGCACAGTCTTGGCTGAACAGCCCAAGCTTGACGGTCCAAAACCACCAGATGTTGGACTGAAAAGTCAGGATCTTTTTATTCTATGTTTTTTCTAGGCAGTATTTTTCCCACTGACTGAGCCTGCAGAGTGAGAAACTCGCTTTGCATTTATATCAAAAGGACGTAACCCACCAACCTTACACACTAAGTTCAGCTCTTCATCTAGCAAAAATAAGCACAGGTCACCAACTTTAATGCCACTCAGAAAGCTCACTCCAAATGGGGATTCAGACTATGGTAAGAACACAGATTTGGACTACTTCATTCTATTCATTCTAGTACTCTCTGTTCTCCGCCGTTCCAGTGGGGTTCCTAACTGCAGAAGAGTGTTACTCGCTACAATCAGCGGTGAGACCATCTGACCCTGAGCCCCTCCATGTGCCTGCACCGTGATGCCACCCGCATCCCCTCGCACATCTCCAAAGACCATTCCCGCCCAGGGCGCATAATGACATGAAGCAGTATTATCTCTGCTTCTCCATCGTCTGCGTCGCATCCCTCCTCAGGAAACAGCTCTTCTTTACCAGCCACTTCCATAGGATTCCTGGCTCAACTGGGGGAAAGAGAGAGCTGTCAACACTGATATATTAGAAATACAATTCAAGCAGCTGCTATTTCTGTTTTATTTTTAGACGACTTTATTTTTTCCCCTCAGATGGATCTCAATTTCTATATTATTCTTTCTCCTAGGTCAAACAACATCTGTTGTATAAAAAGGAAAGTAAACTCATTTGCATTATCAAGTTTACATCGTTCCATTTATATTTTACTGTAGTTACCTCACTAGAAATTGCCCTGCTTTGCCCTCTGATACTTCATGAATTACTGGGTCCATAAGAAGACCTTGGCGTGCCTTTAGCATCAATAACTACTGCATAGGCCTTAACCTGATAAACCACAACTGCTCCAGAGCAGGATTTACAGGCTGTGTCCATACTGCCCTGACAAGCAGGGATCAGAGCGGCCGTGGGTGCAGCAACCCTCGCTGCCTGCTCCGTGAGTGCAACAGGCTGCACTGACAACCTGCCGTCCCCACTGCTGCGGAGGGCTCGCTCTGGCCACGAAAGAAGCCACTGGTGACTGCCTTTAACAGTCAGTGTAGGCACAACTATCTTCTGTCTGAAAAGCATATAGAGATATGTCAGCAACTGTAAAATAGCATAACTCTCTAAAGTATGCTGCCAAGCACACCAGCTGGGCATCTAGCCTGGGCTGGCTGTAGGACTGGTACCAGGGAGCAAGGGTAGTCTGTCCTAACAAGGCCTCACAAACAGTGAACCAAACCAATCCAGAAAGTGAAAATTAAGTTCCTACATCCGAACCTGATTTAGTCCAGCAAGAGCAAAGCTATTCAAACTCACGGAGGGCTCTGCAGCTCTGGCTCTGGCCTCTGTGCCAGAGGACCACTGGCAGCACTCAACGCCTTTGTTTTGCTCTTCTACTTCTCAAAGAATAGAGCCAGAGGAAAAAAAAATTAAAAGGAAAAAGCCCAGCTCCTTGGAGGCACAAGATGAAATCAATGGCATTGATTTGATCCCAGCTGGCATTTCATAGACTGAAACGTCAATCTCTCCCCCTCCAAGTCAAAAGGAGCCGAGAGTTAGAGCAAGCAGGACAGAGGAAGATAATAGTGTTTGCCCAGATGTGTTCCTCATGAGCAAAGATATTATTACCGTGTTTGGTCACTTCTGAGAAGAGTAACTGGTTCAGCCACCAGAGGACACATCCACACAAGAGCCAATGACGAAAGGGCTCTCTTGCCTGGAAGGACAGGTAGGGACCACAAGAAGCCAGAGAAAACTCTGATGAGGCCCCATCATTTTTCCTGTGGCTCATACCTGACCTTTGATGCTTACTTTCCTCCTGTACTGCTACCTCTGCTTTTAAAGCAGGAATGACGATCAGAGCTGTAATAGTTTCCATCATATCTTTCATTTTAAAAAATTGACTTTTCCATAAGGCTTTGCTCTAAGAAAATGACAATTTACAAACATGAAAATCTTTGCTGGTACTTCCTAAGGTTAAGAAAAAAAAAGGCTATCTCCATATGTTCACATTTGCTCTTTTAGGTAAGTAAACATGTTCCCTCTACTACTACTAAACTGCTAGGACGTGATGGCTTTCCACAGCAGACCTTCTCCCCCTGACAAAGTACAAAGAGCCTTCATGGACAGAAAAGAGCACGCAATGCAAACGCCCGCCTCCAGAACTGACTTTCATTCTGGTCTGAACCTTCAGTATATTTCTGAGCAGCAGCAAAACCTTTATTGCTGATCATGAGAGCAGTAATTTTGCTAGGACACAGCTGGCCACAGGAACATCCCCTCAATTGTTTACGCTTTCTGCTGAGGATGCAATCTCAGAGGAGCACATGGACACCCCTCTGAGCCTTCCTCCTCCCAGACACAGCTCAGGTAGGAACATGAAGCTGGCCTAACCTCACTTCCAGCGGTGACACGAAGGACACTTTCCCGCTGAAACACAGAAGTTGCTCCTCACAACAACATTCCCTTTGTGAGATCAAACTAAGAAATGTCCTGCAGGTGAGGGTGTGACCTGCTTGCCATCTCACTGTAGCGCAGGTGGCTCTAAGTGGGAGGATGCGGGGGCTGCCGTACCATCTCTCGTGCTCGAGGGTTGCTGCCCAACGCACTGACTGGCTCACACCCAGGCAGGTGAAGTCTTGCAGACCTTTAGTCAACACATAATCCAAAGGCCAAATATCTACAAAAATGTAATGTTCCCAACGTCATCTCTTTCACCTAGATTTTCTTGTTCAAACTTGTCGGGGAACAGGCACTTTTGCTGCAGCTGGTAAAATCGGAGCATCCTGCGCCCAGCACCTGCCCCTTTGCTTCACTGTCAGCTTCATCCCGCCTCCAGACTCTGTAGTGTCCGAAGTCACCTCTGTCAAGACCCCCCAGAAATCGAGGGCGGATGTTTCAGAGGGAGGTTGTGGACTTGCTTCTATAGCCTCAAATTATAGAGCTCCTTGTCTAGAAAAAACTGCTAGGGTTGCGAAAGAGCGGGATTTTGTACAATGGTCTGAATAGTTGATGGTTCCAGCCCAGTCAAAAAGCCTCACAAGAGGCGCCTGATTTTGGAGCTTGAAGGATTTCTGTTCCCAAAGGGCACTAGGGTATGGAGAATCATGCCACAATTTTTATGGTTAACTGAACAATTTTTTTCAATCTCTGAAGGGCTTGGGGTTTGTTTGAATTGTGAATGATGGCTCATGTCCCAGCTCTGTGTGTGACATACTCCTCTAGTGACAAAGTTCACTCACTGAGCTTCAGTCAAGAATCCACACGTAGCCTGAAAGTTGCTGGCACCCACAGCGTGTAATTAAGATCATATGAGACTCAGCATTTCTTTCCCTTGCCCAGCTACAGCCAAGAAAAGGGCCAAATAACTCCCTTTGCCCTTAAGATTTGGAAGGTAAATCCTATCATTTCGCTTTTCCTTACACGCCTTCATTTCTAGCTGTAATTTCTATTTAAATGTTTCTTTACACTCTCCACACCAAGCATGGTCATGGTACATTATGGCATGACCGTTTCCCACAAGATAGCAAGGCAGTATTTTCAAAAACAGCTAAAAGAGTTAAAAGCGCAAGTCCCCAGTCAGAATCTTTCCAGGATGAATGGTTCTATGAGCAGGAGAGTTACATGAGCAGCACAACGTGGATCCTCACCTCAGTGGTGCCAGGAGATTATTTTGGCAAGTTACTCTAAAGACCTGAATTTAAAGGGATAAAAGGTTGATCTGACAAGTTGAAATAGCAAGCATAATTCCACAGATTTTATAGCAACAGCCAATTCTGCACCAGGGGATTTAAATGGCAAGAACAGTAACAAGTTCTCCTTTTCTTATTAGACACCTATTTTATCATTTTGTGCATCAGCCTGTTGATTGTTGTATGAGTTAATAAAGAGAAAAAAAGCACCATTTTAGAGAAATATTAATTGCTGTCACTTAAGCTGCTGTCACGACTGTGACTTGTAATCAACAGCTTAAGGTACGTACAAACCTAAAATGCTCAGCTTCCTCCAGTGGTCAGGGCTGGTTAAGAGAGCAGCAGAAGAAATGGGTATTACGAGAGCCTGCCAAACGCATTTCTTACGTGGCACAACTGTGTCGTGTTGAGTGGCTCTGGACATTGACTGACAAGCTCACCGTAATCCGAGGGAAAGCAAAATAAGAATGTCTCTTGTTCAGCTCAAATGAAATCAGCTGTCCCCGATACCTGGGTAAATTCAGAGCAACTTTCTGAACTTGCTCTGAACGTACACCAGTGAAAATTAACATTTTCGGTACAGAATTTTTATGATTAGAAACAGTCATACCATTGTGAACTCCTCCGAGTGTGGACAGAAAGCCACAGCTGAGAGTTTTGATGGTCAGTTTGTGTAATGTTCCATGCCCTGCCTCCCATTTGATTGCTGAGCTTCTCCTCTCCCACAGTAACGACTCTGATTGCTTTTCATCCAGATCTAAGGGGAAAAAAGTATTGTTCACTCTGCTGCACAGTCTGTAAAACTTGTACCACTTAAAGTAACAACCCCTTCACTGGAGATCGGGCTCCCTCAGGAGTCAGAAGAAGCAAGTTGACTAAACAGTGTCACTTACCAGGCAGGGGTGAAGCAACATATGAGGGAAAGACAAACCAACCCCCAGGCTGGGGGTAGGAGAGAAAGAGGGAAGAAAAGACAACAAACTAAAAGAGAAAGAAGAGACGGAGGGAAGCGAGCAAGAGAAAGATAGAGAGAAATAAATACTCTGGAGAAAAATATAACTGACTTTAGAATTCCCAACCTCTGTCAGAGCTTAAAGGGAAACTCTTTGTGCTCCTCAGATTTCCTCTTTAGATGATGAACGGACGGTGTGGACGGAAGCCTGCAGAGGAAAACCCAGTGCACTCACCTTTGCTCACAGGCTGTGTTCTGCAGGGCTGCTCTTTGTTGCCTTATGCTACAGCGCACTGGTACAGTGGCCAACACCACTGACAATACTCCTGGTGCAATCTAACGCCTTTAACAGCAACAGACGTATCGCCGCTTTTGGTTTTTTATTCTGTCACTCCATTAATACAGCCTTGTCTCTTGCTTGCCCCTAGATCTTGTTTGTGATCTAAGCGGACATTTTCAATGATTTTTCCAAAAGAAACCAACCCCCACATACATCAAATCCCTCTCTTAATCCCTCCACTGAATGCTTGCTCTGTTTAGCAGAGATTCCCCAGTCTGATTCCTAGCTTGCAGATTAGTTACTACACATTTTTCCATTTGTTAGCAGAGTCGTTGAAGAGATTTTGGCCCTGGTGAATCTGCTTATGTTGTGCTCAGTCTTTAGGAGAACTTATACCAAATTATCTCTTCCCTCAGCTCACTGCAAAGCTGGAGTAACTTCTCAGACATCAGCAGCTTCATGTTTACATAGTATTTGTGAGGAGCAGGCTCACTGTTTTCAAAGCCAAACAAATCCATGGAACTGCTGACACACCTTGCAGCACAGCAGCACTGGCAGCCCCTCGCCATGGCCCCAGAGACACCAGCGACTCCAGACCATGCTGACAACTGTTCCCACGCAACAAAGACATGACAGGGCTCCTGGCTGATCAGGCTGGGAAGAGTCAGAAGGGGGTCTAGCTAGGATGCTTTGCTGTTGATGGTGCCAAACCTGGGCTGCCTTAGTGACATGAGCATGCTCAAGCACTTTATGCTGTCTGGATTACGCATTACAGAGGTCCTGAAACAGTCCCAAGAAGCGCCTTCTGCCAGCTTGAAAAGTTTTCATCTGTGCTTATTGTCTCATACATTGTCTCATACCTTGAGCTGGTTTTGATCCAACAGCCTCTATTACCTCCTCTTCCTTTACCTTTTGCCTTAGCTATTAATCTCTGATGTGGAACTTTGTGAAATGCTCTTTGAAACTCTAAGCGCACTGCTGAATTCCCCTTATCTAGCCTGGCAGTAATATCTTCAAAGAACTCCAGGAGGTTAGTTAAGTATGACCTCCTCTAGCTTCAAGCTCAGCTTCCCAGCAAGCCCTTCACTTCGTTGCTAGAGATGAGAGGAAGAGGACAGGGAACTTTGGGACAAAGAGGCACATCGCTGTTAGAATAAAGCCAGCAGCAGACAGAGCACCGCTCCTGCTGCCCAGCACATTTTTAAATTACATTGGTGACAGCACACTCTCCGTCTGCACCTTCTGTTTACAAGGACCCAATGCAAATCATGTCTCGCAGGCAAGCTGCCACTGCCCACACAGGGAAGGACTTTCAAAGGGGTACCAGGGATTTCTGAAATAAAGCTGAGGACCCAGCTTGAGGATGTGCACATCCTGCACCTTTGGATAACCCCGCAAGCCCCTTTAATGCCTGCCTGTTGTCAGGTTCTTATCTTTCATGCCCTCCATCCATGGAGCCATTTGAGACTTATTTAATGCCACAGGAAATGTTTTCACCATGAAGGTGCCCAAACACTAGGATAAGCCTCCCAGAGACATATCCCCATCCTTGGAGATATTTGAAAATCAGCCAGTCAGTCCTCAGCAACATTGCCTACCTTCAAAGTTGGCCCTGATTCAAAGTTGGCCCTGTTGGTCCACCAGAAAGGTGGACTGCAGAGTATATCAGAAGGAGGCTTCTTGGTGATTTTTATCTTCCCTTTGGACCCAGCCCCATCTTCTAGCTCTTAACTGATGAGTCCAGGAACCTAACCCTAATTGCAATCTATTCACCGCCCTTCCAGAACCTCAGCTGGGACCAGGTGCAGCTTCATAAGTTCCCTCCCTTCTGCATCGGCCCAAACAGTATTTAAAGTTTATCTCTGCAATGAAGTGAGTTTACGTTTTAATTCCACCTTCACTTGCAATGTGCAGAATTTCCCCTTGCACTGTGCTTCCTGCTCCCTCACAGAGCACCTTGCTGTGTTTCCATTCACACATCATCTCTTGCTGGTTTCTCATTTACATCATAATACTGGAGTTTCTGTTTACACTGAGCTGCACAAAGGTATGTTTTACATCTTACTGTGGTGTGATCATTAACATCACACTGCTGGCCCCAGGGAGTTTCATGACTGGATTCAGATCCATCTGTCCTGTGTTCCCAACAGGGGTTCCCCCTGCAGGCCTGAATATTTTGGCAGCAGACAATTCAAAATGTGCAAAACGCTACATGTCAGGCACAAAGTCTTACCTTAAATGATGATCTATTACATGTATATGCCTGTTGTTTTGTATCTTACCTCTTTAAAGAGCAACCTCTTCAGAAATCATGGTGCAATCTATGCTCCATCACAATAAAAGTGCTAGGTATACCTGCAGTGAGGTAAACTCCCCTAACGTTCTCAATTTATAGACAAAATATCCCCAAAACGATAAAAAAGGACACAAGATAGATTTCCTTATTTACAACTGATACAGTTTAGTAGATTTTTGTGCATTCTCTTTATAGGTTTGCATCTCAAAGTATGTATAATGTTTCTACCACCCGTATCTGCATAGTCTGTCTGGAAACTAAACTAAAGACACATGCGGCAACACTTCAGATTGAACCCACAGACTGATACAGCTCTGAGCATTAATCATGGGGTGAACCAGGTGTTTCAAACATGCTAGCAGCCACGCTGTCCACAGGCAGTGGGATCCAGGCAGGGGGAAGGAGACATCTGCTTTGGAAGTAAACATCCACCTGGCAACCTAGGTGAAAACAAGAGCTACAGAGAAAAATGAGGATGGTGAACATGATTTTTCCTTATAGGAAGCCCTGCAGAGGTTCTGTCACTTTGAGGGCTGATTTCAGCAGGAGATAGTCCTTTTTTATTTCTCCTCAGTTGTATTTACACCTAGGGCTTACTGCAGGTGCCCTTGAATTCCCTTCCACCGTGTCTACCTGTCTACCTACCATTTGCTCAAGTACATTAGATCAGATCCCTCAAGATTAGATTTTAAAGAACATGTGTGGATGGACAAAATCCAGCAAATTTTTTACCTTCAAGTGTGAGAACAGAACTTAGCTCACTTTCTGCCCTCTCCTCCTCCTTGGAGGGAAGAGACAGTTTCATCTGCACTGGTGGGAAATGACTCTTCAGCTTTGAGGACAAAAAGTCACTCCTGACACTTGGCACAGAGCAGGCTCAAAACTACAGCCTGAAAGTGGCTGGGTTCTGTGAAGGAAATATGAAAAAAAGAAAAAATGACTAGAGGAATAACAAATTTGACAGAACTTATCCTAAACAATAGCAATCTCTACAGGCTTCTCAGAAGTTGCAAGGCACACACTTGCAAACAGGAGTGCTCTCAGGAGAGATCCTCAACACAAACTGGACCCCTAGGCTGGCTTTGGGCTGCATCCTTTCATCTCTAATACACAGCTCAGGATGACCTTTAACTAGGAAAAATTAAAAAGGGAAGTGACTGTTACTGAGTCACACAGAGGGGAAAAAATAAGGTGTGAATTACAATGGGGAAGAATGGAGAATATTTAGAAAATCCTAGGAGGCAGAATATTTTGAGAACACTTTTGGACAGGGCAGACACATTTGCAGCACTGGTTCTGCAGAAGCGGTTGCTTTGGTGCAGGTTTGCCACTGGGTTTTCCTAGATTTTTCTCAGGATAGGTGCCTGAAGTCTGAGATTTCAAAATCCACAGGCGCTTTTGAAAATCTTAGTTCCTTATATGTTCCTGCAATGCTCCAATAGCTGTGTAGCCTTGAATTTACTTAGCACTAAGTGCTGCTACAAGGGTCAGGACAGGTATCTGTCTAGGAAGTTGCTGGGTCCAGATCTGGCAGATTCAGGCCCCAGGATCTGGCAGGGAAACTCCATCTAACCCTCTACTGCAGGTAACAAGCTCAGAGAGAAAGGGAGATTCCTCAGCGTCTGCCCAATGCTCGTAGATAAAAAATAATTCAAAAATTTCTGAATCATTCTTTTTTACTCAGTGTAGGGCTACAAAGTCAATATAATAGTGTTGCACGGATACTCAAACTGGCTTTAAACAAGCTGTGGTACAGCCAGCAACACAGCAATGACAGTAGCACCTTACCCAGCATAGGCTGGATAATAATCATCACCGATTTATTCACTTTCTTAGGTGAGCTTTGCAATCAATGGTGGCCACTCTCTATCCTTCACTACATTGCTCGCCGTACACAGGGTAGGTGGCCTGCAGCTAGTTCAGCAACACTTGTATCTACTCATGCCTACATGAGGAACAGAAAAACCCTCACGGCTGACTAAACCTCCGCACGTATCATCCGCTTTGCAAGCTCAGACGGGGCTCCAGGACCCCTGCCCTCACTGACAGGCCCAGGGCTGCCTTTACTTGGGGCTGCAGGGGAGAGCCCAGAGACTGCGCCTGCTGCAAGCAACTTCATGCCAGTCAGAAGAGTCGTGTGGAGGAACGTGGAGGAAAAAAAAATCACCAAGAATTAATCAAGCGATCATCAGTGGCTCCAGGTGCAAGAGCTGTACAAGAAAAACAAATAAATCAACCCATGGTTAAAAATAGCCCTTTTGATTACTGTCTTCAGTCTTCGTCTAAAGACAGCGTAACGACATAACGTTCTCTCAGGAACTAACCCTTGTCCAATATTTTACTGCTCCTGCCCTTAGAGCTAGTCAATACTTGCAGAAGATAGAGAGGCAGATTGATTAGAGCTAAAAGATACCTGTACTGTGCACGTTTGCTCTTGCTGGGCCCAAGACACTGCCCACGGGTCACAGGAGGGAGCCCCGGTACCCGCACAGACTGATGGCCATGCGCGAGCCTTCACAGCCAAAAAGCCACGTCAAGTGAGCCCAGCGGTCAACCCGCCAGTCAAAGGCAGTGGGTATTCATTTTGGACAACTGACCTCGTAGGAAACGTTTATATTGGTATCCAGCTCTCACAACAGGAACCGCAATTCTGCCCCTCCAGGAACTCACACCTACCTATATCTGCAAATTAATGTTTACGAAATACATCTCCGGCAAGCTGTGCTGTCTCTGGGGCAGCTATCGTTCCTGGTAGTCTCTGCTAATGCCCAGGTTCTAACGGAATTCGTAAAACGGGAGAAATATAAAAGCCATAAAGCAGGAATACAAGTAATATGTTGTTAACTCCTTTAGATTCATTTTTAAATGTTACTATATCGGTAAGAGAAAAATCACTTTCGTTAGTGTTACCGTTTCTAGCAGATTCTATACTAGGTTCTCTAGCCTCAGCAGAAATTGTAAGTTTAACGCTTAAAGACCAACCAACCAGCCCGCCAACCAACCGGATCTAAAAATGTTTGCAGCCCCCGTTACTTTACCTGCGGCGTCTGTTTGCCTTGGTTATCTGGACGCGCCCCGCCCGAGGACCCTCGAGAACCGCGCTCCGGTGGCCGGGGGGAGCCCGCGGAGGGGGCTGAGGGGGCTACGAGGGCCGGCGGGGGTGGCGGGGGGCGGAGGGGGGCGACGGGGAGCGGAGGGGAGCGGCGGGGGGCGGGCGGGTAACGGCGGGG
>VZSC01012822.1:854852-920028 GCA_013398225.1 Steatornis caripensis | reverse complement strand
GGCGCGGCGGGCTGGGAACGGAAAGGGCGTTGGGCTCGGCGCCGGGCGGGAGGCAGCGGCCGCGTGCCGCGTGGTGTTCTGCGTGTCCTCCGTGCCGAAACAAAAACAGTGAGAGGAATTGTTTTCCGAAGCAAAACAAAGACCAGCCAAATAAAGCAGTCCTTTATGATAAACGTTCCTTCGCGCTGGGGCTTGGAGGGGCTTCCAGTAAAGAATTTGAAATTTTTCACAGACATTTTTCACCAATCCTTTGCCGCAGTTTTCCATCCAGTAAAAACAGTTTTCATGGATCATCTTTAAACAGCTCTAGTTGTAACAACAGCACCCACACATTTTCATGCTCGCCTTTACAGAAGTCCAAGTATAAATTTGTAACAAAAGAATCTCGGAGGTGTACGTTAAATCCTGGAGACGCCACCCTTCCAGAAACCCTCCCCAAGGAATCAGTCGCGAGCTGAGGGTGGCAGATGTGGTTACGTACACACGGTCCTGCAGCCGTGCTAGGGGGGTACACGCTGCCTTCCTCCTCCACCGCCAACACCCAGTGGGAGCGCTTGGAGAACCATTTTGTGGAAAACCTGGCCCTTACCACCTCACCATGCAGAACTGGCAATTTTATTTCCTCAGTTTAGAGGTTTAAGTCAGACCTTTGTGGGTTAGTCAAGTGAAGTAGGTGGCAAACACCGGCAGAAGGGATCTTCCCACCATAAGTAAGTGCCCATGCTGGCCGCCTGCAGCCAAATCCACCCCACAGGGTGCTGCTGGATGCCTGCATACTGTCGGAAGAAAACAATGCAGCAAAGGTTAGGCATGAAGCCAAAGCAGATGTGTGCGTGTGTGGGTGCGCATGTATAAACACAGACAGAAAAGTAGACGCAATAGTTAAACACATTAACTTGAAATATAATTTTAAAAGATTCAAGAAGAATTGTAAAATGTCCTGGCTAAGTACCGTTTTGGTTCAATTAAATATTTTTTTGCCGTCAGATTTTGAAGAAGCAGGCATTTATTTATGGCCTTTTTCCCCCCTGCAGTGAAAAAAATCAATGGGCAAACATTCCCATTTTTCCATTTACAAAACTGTGCACTATTTACTTTCATTGAAATTATTATTCTTGGTGAATAACACAAAAGTATACTTATATTTTGGTAATCTTTTTTTAACCACGCTTTAAAATGCTTGAAATAAAGACTGAACTCTTCTGAATAGCATAATTATATCAAAATAAATTTTTCTTTTGAAAAAATACTTTTGTTTAGGGTCACTTCTCTTGTTGAGTGACAGGGTAATCTATAGGATGGACTAAAACATCCTGATCTACCGGAGCTCTGACTCGGGTAAGTTGAGTAACGTACTACAAGACACCTAACACTCTGAGCCTCAGTTTCCCTTGTTGTACAAGGGTACAACAACTCTGTCTTTAAAAAGCACTCTTGGGTCTGCGGGTGAAGTAAACCATACGATAATTGCCATCAACCAGATCAGCACCCAGGCACCTAACAGCAAAATGTGGCTTATCTCCCAGATTAGTATTTGGATAAAAATACATAGAAACAAATAATCAGACAAGAGCAATGTGTTTTCATAGGAATCACATGTAATAATAAAGATATTCATTACACTTTCTGGAGGATAAAAGAAAATAAAGATGAGTGGTCACACATCTAACTTCTCTTACGGAGCTGTGTTTTGTTTGTAAAGTCAACTGGCCCCTATTCCTCATACTCAGAGGAATCTTTGATAATTCACATGTGAAATTAAAGGCATCTTATTTATTCAGTTATTTATTATTCTCTGTAAAATGAGTTAGGAATTTGTCCCTGTGAATAATGTTAGTCATAATAGTTAATTTACTCCTATTCATTGGCAGTAATAAAAATGTACAAGGGGATGCAGAAACATTATTATTTCTTGCTTGAAGTGCAATTTCATGTGGTGAGAAAAACATGCTAATATGCTGCAAAGTGCTACAGGAATTTAGTTCTCAAAGGAATGGCGGTATTAAATGTATTCTGACAAGAAGGGGCTTTGGAAGGGAAACATTTATCTTCATAAAGTCATTAAATTTACTGAGCAGCACCGCATTCTTACTGCAATCTGCTCACTCCATTAAAAGCAGAGCTGTGGAACGGTCTCTGCTGTATTAGGAGCATCTACATTTTTGAAAATTGTAATAATGGGGGAAAGAAGACTCAAGGAGGGGGAAATATATCCTCCTTTAAAAGAACCCTCTGCATTAAAAAAAAAAAAACAACCTAACTCAGAAATCGCCACTCAAAAAGAACAAGTTTCACTGCCTACCTCTGGCAAGAAACATATTATAGGGGAATTTTGAAAGATAAGACTTAAAAACACTGAAATGAGGACTAATGGCTTTGAAGGCGCTGGCAGCACATAACCGGCATGTGAGGGATGCTCAAGGTAAAAGGGTGGGAAGAGCAGCTTTGCACATTCGTATTTGGCCTGTAACTACTTTCTCATGTTCAAGCTTATGGCAATAAAATGGAATTAGAGCAAGCAGATAACTCCTGAAATTGGAGATGCAGTGCTCAGTGTCATTTCCCAAGCACTTGGTTACTTTATTCCTCTTCGTCCTTGACAGCTAGATCTGTTTTAAGTAAAAAGATAAAACCTCTATGTATATTGCAGTGCCTCAGTGACATTTTGGGTGAAGTCTACCGTGCCAGTTCAGACAACCCTATGCAAGGGCCTGGGTCAAAGTCACACCACAGCGATCTGCGTAAGTGAAGAAGAAAGTCCTTCCTCCAGAGGAAGAAGGAGAATTCCTCCAGCCAGGAGAACACTAGCGAGGGTTATTTTTATAGAGAACTTAGCACACTAACTCTAAAAAGAAAACAGTCCTGAAATAAGTTATGCCTTAGGTGTGAAAATTGTTGCAGGGAAGGCACAAGGACCAGGACGCACACATTGTTCTTTTCTGGTCCCACCATAATCTCTTTAACGACTTTCAGTGCACCCACTGGAGAAGGAAACTACCTGCGCTTGCTCTGATTACAGCACACATCAAGAACAGAAAGCTAATTAAGTAGTCATCAACTATGACGGTAACACTGTAAAATCATATTTCTGAGCAACAGCCAAAGCCATCGTCAACAACACTTTACTGCATGCTTTTTGTATCAATACCATAGGGCACTGAAGCTCTCTGGGAGCTCATTTCAGAAACAAGGCAGCAGAAAACTGTAACATTAACAACACAAACCCACCTGCCCTCCTAACCACAAAACAATACGGCACTCAGAAACACCCTGACAAGGAGAACAACTATGCAGGCATCAGAACCTGAGCCTCACGCTCAGCATGATTCCACCTATCTAAAACAAGGGAAGGGCAATACTCTTAATGCCCCTATTCACTACAGTAGGGAATATCCTACCTCCTTTAATTGATTTTGTTATCGTCACATCCACAGACTCTTAAAAGCTCAGAAACATTTTTTCCTGGCTCATGAAGGCAAAACAAGATGTTGACAGAACTAGTCGACCCCATTTTCACAGAGGTTGAATGCTAAAGGTTTCAAGTGGTGTGAGTAAACTTCTCTTCAAGCTTGCCCTCTGTGAACAGACAATCACCATCAAGGCCCAGAAGACTGGGTATTCACTGATTCTGCATCTAGTAGGTCTGAAGAATGACTTTCCTAATGGCTTTTTACCACAAGTACATCAGTTCTGCAGATTAGCATTCTCCCACACTTGACAACATCTGGGTTAAAGGTCTGAACCTCCTGGCTTTGTTCTGTCTCTAAACGTGCCAGAGAAATATAGCGGGTAGAAGTTAGATAGCCTGCAGAATAATTGTACAGTCATACCAATTTCTAATATACATGTAGCCAGTTGCAACCTTGCTGTAACACAGAAGGGGAAAAAAACCCCCTACATCAGGAAACCACAGACTTCCCTAATGGGTTACAGTGCATAATTGAGTATAAAGAATAGTTATTGCTTGAACTACAGTTGAACTGAGATTTCCAGCTTCCCTAGCAAATGGTCTGCTACTGCTGCTAAGCTATAGTAATAATTTCTAATTGTGTGGGTTTTAAGTGAAAACAGTAAGAAATGCTGTTCGATTGGTTACCGTAAACCATTCCTTCCAGTGCTACCAGGTCACTGGAACAAGCCCTGGGAATCAGAGGTCTTTTACCTAAACAACACTAGCAGAAGCTGGAAACTAATGAAGCAAGGCTGCAGTAGCATCACACCCATTACACAATTAGAGGGACGGCATTGGACACCATCAGATTGTCACACACCTTGCTAATGAACCATGTTTTACACACATTTAATTAATTAATTATGGCTGAAGTCATTCACTGCTAGCCAGCAACTGCTTTATTATACACAAACCCGACCACCTTACAAATACCACACTGGAGTGCTAATGAGCTATTAAGTGGGACTGCACGTTACCAGCAATTTTGTGGGAAATCAAGTAATAAGAGATCAAATATCAAATAAAAGAGCTTTTAATCCAAGTGAGATAATTAATTGCACCTCCTGTCTCACAGCTTTCCTAGTACTTTACAAGAAAAAAGAGCTTTCTCATCAAGTTAATTTGATCCTATTGCCAAAAACTTTTTTAAATTATGAGTGTCATTTAGCAAGCATGACAGGAATTATTATTATTTACATAGCCGTTTCTCCTTGGGATTCCAATATACCCCAGAAGCATCATTCAAACATCCAGGGAAAGATGGTCAGTAAGCCCAAATTGCTGAAGAGATGGAAGAGGGAGGGAAGAGGGGAAGGTTACAGTTTCTGCATGGGAGCTAATAACGCTGCACTATTTTCCCAGATATCCTTCATCTGTCAGCCATCCACCTGCTTCTCAAAACCATGCAGAATATAAGCAGGGTGCAGAGAACATCCAGTGCACTTTGCCAAAGGCCAGGAAGAACTGCAGTCCTTGCACAGTTGCAGGCAAGGCAGGGAAGCAGGGTGAGAGCTTGCTCCTCCAGTGCTAGAGCTTGGTGGGCTCTGCACAGAACGGTCAGCAACAACCTCCACGTCCTGAAATCCCCTTATATCTTCACCATTCTGTCAACCCCCAGGACCTGTTGCCCCTGCGCGTTCCAGCCTGGAATAAGGCAGCATTTATGAATACATTTTCTCATGCACCACTTGCATTTAAAAAGAAGCCACTAGCAACACCATCCAGTCTAACTTTGGGTGCTCCCAGACTAATAAGGAGTTAACTCTGCTCTGCCTTTATTTTTCCCCTTGTTGTAAGGATGACCATAAGACAGTACAGAAGACGACCAGAACTTTTGAGGAACATTAAAGCAGGTTGGTTTTTGGAGTCATGGAAATCAATAGCTGAGAAGGCCCCAGCCTCCCAGTTTTGTAGTCTAAATAGCATTCTTCTGCATTCTTCTTTGGCTTGTATATGTGTATGTGCAAATGTGTTATAAATCCCTGGGGCCTCAATAGAGCTTGTCTTCTACAGTTTCAGTTAAACATAGGTTGGCCATGACTTCCATAACCCCCGTAAAGTGTTTAAAGTAACGTGATGAAAGCATACCTCATTTCTCCCTGGATCTGGAATTAAATGTTCACTACACTTAAAAGTCTTACTATTTTTTAGTTCACTGGCTCATACCGTCATCTCTGCTATCCAATTATTTCCTTTCTACATGGTTTCTTTTCCCCTTAAACCTTTTAGTCTTTCGGCATTGTACAGCCCATCATTAGTTAATTCCTGTTGACTTTTATCATTTGTACTCTGCCTAATTGGTTTGTCACATTCCTATTTCCTCTTCATTCCCTTTCCATTTTTATTTTCCTACATTCTAACTTCCTCCAATTTATTTTCCTCCTACATAAAGTACGATTTTTATTGATGCTGAATGCAGCCTGCAGGCCAAAAATAATAGTCAGTCCAAAACCAAGTGACCACATTTCTTCAGTTTTTCACAGATTAATTTCAGCAAAGAGGTTCTATTTGGCTAAATTTCCTTTTCTATATTTCCAGCTACTGCAGAAGCTGCGCATACAATAAATATTTAATAGGAAATCCCCTCCAGCAGAATTCAGGCCCCACAGCATCTCATTACCATGTCTTGGAATAGCATCCTCATTGTCACTTGCTTAATTATGCTAAGAAAGAGTTGAATTGTGTGGCTGTTGGGATCAGAAAGTGATTAAATGCACTTGGCAAAGACTCTGGATATCTCATTATGATCCTCATTTAGCACTTCTAATTGAGTCAATTTTAAAATTTTTTTTTAGTTTTCTAGAATCTTGATTTGGGAAAATATTTCCAACAGCAACAAATATTTCCTTAACTTTTTCCTTCTTTAATACAAATTTCTGCCATGAAGAAGAATCGTGTAAAGATTAAAAGCAATTTGATGTCCTAGTGCACCACTAATCTTTTTGAATCACTGTCACCCTTACAGAAAAGGAAACTGAAACTCCCTGGAGCAGACACCTAATTTCTGATGGAGTTCTCTTTCCTATGCACCAACACTTGCTGAGTATATTGCCCTCTGCATAATGATCATAAATGACAGCTTGCTCCCAAGCAATCCCCATGTCCTGGTTTGAGCTAGGACAGAACCAATTTTCTTTTTAATAATTTTACTTTTCACTTAAGTCTCTTCTAAGAGACTGCATTCTCTGACATTAACAGCGTGTTTTCCAGATGCTGTCTGCTTCTAGGAGTGATAACGCTCGATGTTTATAGTTATTGCTGGAGTTACAGTACAAATGGTACCTAGAAAGGCTCTTGCTTATACTTATTCCTATGGAAACCAAGGTCACTGCTTGGTTCTGCCAAACTTCTTATGCAGTGGAAATGAACGAGCAGAAAAGGGGTCAGAGCTGCAACCCTTCTGCGGGGAGGAGCAGGCCGGGCAGGTGACCCAAACCTGACTAAACACAGTACTCCATCCTATACGTATCATACTCAGGATAAAGCTGGGGAACCACAAGGGTCAAGGGCTCTTCTTCCATGGCCAGCATCCGAGGAGGCTCTGTCTGCTTCTTCTGCCTTTGATCCCAATCTGTGCGTTCCTGAATCCAGTTCCCGTCTGCTGCTGAGTCCAGTCCAGGACTTTCTCAGGGCCTACCCTGCAGCATCTGGGGTGACCTGATCATCACTCTGGGAGCTGCATACTGGTTTTGTATATATTTGTATATATTTCATTTTTTTTCTATTACTATTATTATACCTTTTTATTATTGTTACATCAAAGCAGTTTTAGTTTTTCCAACCCATAAGCCCCTTTCCCTTTTCTCTTTCCCTTCCCCCTTTGGGAGGGAAAGGGTTAACAGAGAGCATCTGTCCTCTGTTTAACAGCCAGCCCGGCCTTGAATGTTTGACACTGGTGACCACTACTCTCCAGCAGTTTTTCTGAGAGCTTGTCTCCTCGTTTCAGGTGGAAGCATCAGCATTCTGAAGGTGAAGATGAGGATGCTGCTGGGAAGGAGAGGGTTTCTGCTTTAAGAGTTGCTGCCTTGCTTGCAGGAAATTAACTTCTGTGAAGTAAACCAGCAGAAGAGCTAGGTATCATTTCAACCACAATTAGGTATCAATTCAACCACAATGTCAAAAGNGGCCCCAGCCTCCCAGTTTTGTAGTCTAAATAGCATTCTTCTGCATTCTTCTTTGGCTTGTATATGTGTATGTGCAAATGTGTTATAAATCCCTGGGGCCTCAATAGAGCTTGTCTTCTACAGTTTCAGTTAAACATAGGTTGGCCATGACTTCCATAACCCCCGTAAAGTGTTTAAAGTAACGTGATGAAAGCATACCTCATTTCTCCCTGGATCTGGAATTAAATGTTCACTACACTTAAAAGTCTTACTATTTTTTAGTTCACTGGCTCATACCGTCATCTCTGCTATCCAATTATTTCCTTTCTACATGGTTTCTTTTCCCCTTAAACCTTTTAGTCTTTCGGCATTGTACAGCCCATCATTAGTTAATTCCTGTTGACTTTTATCATTTGTACTCTGCCTAATTGGTTTGTCACATTCCTATTTCCTCTTCATTCCCTTTCCATTTTTATTTTCCTACATTCTAACTTCCTCCAATTTATTTTCCTCCTACATAAAGTACGATTTTTATTGATGCTGAATGCAGCCTGCAGGCCAAAAATAATAGTCAGTCCAAAACCAAGTGACCACATTTCTTCAGTTTTTCACAGATTAATTTCAGCAAAGAGGTTCTATTTGGCTAAATTTCCTTTTCTATATTTCCAGCTACTGCAGAAGCTGCGCATACAATAAATATTTAATAGGAAATCCCCTCCAGCAGAATTCAGGCCCCACAGCATCTCATTACCATGTCTTGGAATAGCATCCTCATTGTCACTTGCTTAATTATGCTAAGAAAGAGTTGAATTGTGTGGCTGTTGGGATCAGAAAGTGATTAAATGCACTTGGCAAAGACTCTGGATATCTCATTATGATCCTCATTTAGCACTTCTAATTGAGTCAATTTTAAAATTTTTTTTTAGTTTTCTAGAATCTTGATTTGGGAAAATATTTCCAACAGCAACAAATATTTCCTTAACTTTTTCCTTCTTTAATACAAATTTCTGCCATGAAGAAGAATCGTGTAAAGATTAAAAGCAATTTGATGTCCTAGTGCACCACTAATCTTTTTGAATCACTGTCACCCTTACAGAAAAGGAAACTGAAACTCCCTGGAGCAGACACCTAATTTCTGATGGAGTTCTCTTTCCTATGCACCAACACTTGCTGAGTATATTGCCCTCTGCATAATGATCATAAATGACAGCTTGCTCCCAAGCAATCCCCATGTCCTGGTTTGAGCTAGGACAGAACCAATTTTCTTTTTAATAATTTTACTTTTCACTTAAGTCTCTTCTAAGAGACTGCATTCTCTGACATTAACAGCGTGTTTTCCAGATGCTGTCTGCTTCTAGGAGTGATAACGCTCGATGTTTATAGTTATTGCTGGAGTTACAGTACAAATGGTACCTAGAAAGGCTCTTGCTTATACTTATTCCTATGGAAACCAAGGTCACTGCTTGGTTCTGCCAAACTTCTTATGCAGTGGAAATGAACGAGCAGAAAAGGGGTCAGAGCTGCAACCCTTCTGCGGGGAGGAGCAGGCCGGGCAGGTGACCCAAACCTGACTAAACACAGTACTCCATCCTATACGTATCATACTCAGGATAAAGCTGGGGAACCACAAGGGTCAAGGGCTCTTCTTCCATGGCCAGCATCCGAGGAGGCTCTGTCTGCTTCTTCTGCCTTTGATCCCAATCTGTGCGTTCCTGAATCCAGTTCCCGTCTGCTGCTGAGTCCAGTCCAGGACTTTCTCAGGGCCTACCCTGCAGCATCTGGGGTGACCTGATCATCACTCTGGGAGCTGCATACTGGTTTTGTATATATTTGTATATATTTCATTTTTTTTCTATTACTATTATTATACCTTTTTATTATTGTTACATCAAAGCAGTTTTAGTTTTTCCAACCCATAAGCCCCTTTCCCTTTTCTCTTTCCCTTCCCCCTTTGGGAGGGAAAGGGTTAACAGAGAGCATCTGTCCTCTGTTTAACAGCCAGCCCGGCCTTGAATGTTTGACACTGGTGACCACTACTCTCCAGCAGTTTTTCTGAGAGCTTGTCTCCTCGTTTCAGGTGGAAGCATCAGCATTCTGAAGGTGAAGATGAGGATGCTGCTGGGAAGGAGAGGGTTTCTGCTTTAAGAGTTGCTGCCTTGCTTGCAGGAAATTAACTTCTGTGAAGTAAACCAGCAGAAGAGCTAGGTATCATTTCAACCACAATTAGGTATCAATTCAACCACAATGTCAAAAGATAACTCAAGTGATGCAGAGGTACCAGATATCTGCACAGGGGGTTAATTTCATCCTAAGAAGCCAGATGACAAGAGAGTGCCCTATGAAAAGCAACACCCATACAGTTTACCAGCATAGATATAGTTCTCATATTAGTATTGGGAAAGCATCTTAATAGCATCATAAGACAAACTCTCACAGCAATAGCTATATACAGTCAGAAATAGCCAGGTTGTTCACACTCTCCGATTTGTATGAAACTTTCCAAAAACAGCATTATGAAAATATACCTTCAACAAATCGTAGGCAGTGTCTGTGCTAATTGAGTCCTATCTCAGTGCAGAAACATTGATTAAAGTCTCTTCGTCACAGTGAGATACAAATAACATACCTATAACCTCTGAAATTAATCATCATTAAAGAATTAAAGACTTTGAAGGGCAAGAAAAGGTCTGAGTATGCTAGGACTTCTCCCACTGTCCTGCTTTGGGCCAGGACAGAACTAATTTTCTTTGCTTTTTAGTTGGGTCTCTTCTGAGAAGCTGCACTCTCTGAAATTAACTGCATGTTTTTCCAGACAGTGTCTGCTTCTAGCAGTGCTAAGGCTTGGTGTTTATAGTTAGTGCTGGAACATCAGTAGGAATGGTATGCAGAAAGGCTCTTGCTTATAGTTATCCCCCTATGGAGACCAAGGTCGATGCTTGCTTCTGCTGACTTTCTTATGTGCCGGAACTGAAAGAGCAGAGAAGTGGTCACACCTGCGACCCTGCGGTGGGGAGGAGCGGGTCGGACAGGTGACCCAAACCCAACCAAAGGGAGTATTCCATCCCATACGCATCATACTCGGTATAAAGCTGAGGGATCATGAGAGTCACGCTCTCCTCTTTATGGCCAGCGTCCGAGGAGGACTCTGTCCGATTCTTCTGCCTTCAATCCCGATCCATGCATTCCTGAATCCAGTTCCTGCCTGCTGCTGAGTACAGCCCGGGACTTTCCCAGGGCGTGCACCACAGCGTCCAGGTGACATATTCGTCATCGGTGGGGGGGAGCTCGATATCGGTTTTGTACATATTTGTATATATTTCATTATTATTTTTCCTATTATTATTATACATTATTATTGTACTTAGATTAAATCTGTTTTAACTTTTCCAGCCTGTAAGTCTCTTTCCCTTTTCTCTTTCCCCCACTTTGGCGAGGGAGGGAGGGTTAACAAAGAGCGTCTGTTGTTCGTTTAACAGCCAGCCCAGCTTTAAACCGTGACACCCACAAGAAGAAAACAAAAGAAATACTTCCTACAAACATCCTCAGCAGTCTTTACAACCAACAGCCATAGCGGAACAGTAGTTGCTACATCTTCATTTTGTAGAGATGCAGGCAAATAAAGTACTTTAAGAAACCTTGGAGCAATTCTGCTGCAAGAATAACAGAAAGTGGTCATAAGAAACAGGAAATAACGAGTCATCTGTGCATCCAAGAAGGCATGCACATAAAAGATCACTTCTGTTTTATATATGCAAAAAAAAGAGATGGGAAAAGGTTACGTGACTTGCTGAAGCTTACACAACAAGGCCAACACGACCTGAGAAACAGACCTTTAATGAAATCCTTGTCTATACAGAGCCTTACTGGAAGATACATGCTCTGACTCAGCATAGCATCACCGCTTTTAGTCTGCTCCAATACCTGGCATGCTAAAATGGGCAAATACCTCCTCCCAAGTCTCATCCAGAGAAGCACATAAAGCAAGGGTTCTTAATTTTCCAAAACTTGGTCGTTTCTTTCTTTCTTACCCAGTAGAAAGACTTCTTTTCCGCAGAATCTCCCAAGCACATTTCCCTTTTCAAGGAAGAAAGAAATTTTAGGGCTTCCTTCTTTGCAGATGTGAACTTAACCCAAGAGCGCCAATGTCTGTCCACCATAGCTGAGGATTTGACCCTTTACTTTTAGCACAATGATTGCCACAGAAAAGTTTCTTGAAGAGTTGCATAAGAGCATCCTAAAGATATCCTTAGCTACTCCAAAGCCCAGATTTTGGTGACTGGTAGTCTTAATTTTGTAAACTACAAAATATTTGTAGGCATAAACATCTCTTCTACCAGGTCTTTAAAGTTTATTCAGAGAAACAAAGGAAAAAAAAAACAGCAGAGAAAAACTTAAAGCCTCAAGGCCACCATCAGCCCAAGGATTTGTGGTTCTCCTGAGTGCATTTTTTTAGTGTCTCTGTTCAACCTGGTACAGGAGATTGACTTTTAAGGTTGATGGTATTGATCTAATTCACAGCCCTATACTCATTTATCATGATTCTTTAATCAATAGTCTAGCTACTTAAGATACTAGGAGTTCGGGTCCTTATTTATCTAGATGACATTTTGATAGCACCTATCTCCTCAGGGGCTCTTGTCTTTTAGGTCAGCGCTTCATTTCACCTCATCTTTCACCAAGGTGTGTAAGCAGCGGGAAGGCATTGATGTCATTCGCCTCCATGTACATTTGGGAGTGGCAACACCATGTTCTGGACTCCTCAGCAGGTTTTATCATCATAAAGGCACACAGGTCACGAGCTGGTGAAAGGTGACATCCTTTCAGCAGAGCCACGCTGGTTTTCACCAGCCTGAGCTCTCTCCGCAATCCATGTAGGTCCCCTTACTTCTAACACAAAAGGAGCTGTTGAAGCTTAGTGAAAATATGATCCCAAGTACAGCAGGCATCATTGTTTCATCTCTTCGTCTTTTCCTCCCTTAGCATCAAGAGTAAGCATCAGGAACAGGTTTGCTGTCAGCCTCTTCAATAAGAGCTTCTGTTCTCCAGGATGAATCAGCTTGTCTGGAGCACTCAGTTGTCCCTGCCTTACAGTAGATGCTCTCCACCCCTGAAGCTCTATCAAAACACACGCTGGCAATGAGATTACCACAAAACCACACTTGTGTATCTAAGCAGAAGTTCCTGGATCAGTTATTCACTTTAAAGATCATTCCTACATTGATGTTTTTAGTTAGGATGGAGGGATTTTGCGTTCATTCCAGGAGGCGGCAAAGGTTAGTTGATATTTGGCTTTCACTGCAAAAGCAATGCACCTACACTGGAAAGGACTGCTGAACACTTCAATAAAAGCAAGCTAAGAATAAACAGAGACTCATTGGTCCCTCATGATGAAAACTAACCCATCTCAAGCTTTGAGGTGTCAAAGAGTTGTATGCTGCAGCCCAGTCCTGCTGTACAGCACTGCATCCTCAGCTGGTGTGAAGTCAGGGAAGCTACTTCAGTTTCAAAGCTGAACATCTGGTCCCCTGCAAATGGGCTTTGCATTCCAGTAGCTGAATTTCTTTTAGCTACTGTATTATGCAAGATGAAAAACACAAGGGATAAAAGCTTGAGCCTTGAAAGTGAATGCGGCTGCATCATGAACCCCTTCCAAACTTGCCTGTTTCAAAATTGTATTCAAGCATTCAATGTTTTGCATGTCTCAGGAGTAACCAAGACACAAATATCCTGCATTTTTTTCCCACTGTTAGGTCTGGCCTTACCAACTGCTACCTAAGCAATTCTCTCTGATTTCATGCAGACCAATGTCAACATTTCCTGGTCTCAAATCTTTTCTGAGACCAGTTGGGAACAGAACAGCTTCCCCCCACCAAAAAAAAATAGGATCCACAAACTTCCAAGGCATGATAAAAATGCTGTAAGTTGCAGGGGGAGGTTTCTGGAGAGAAGGTAAGAGTCCAGAGACAATATGTTTTCATGACTCTATGAAAACTCCCTTTATAACCCTTTGCTATGGTTTACAAGAAACCATTACTCTACAAAAGAGCCCCAAACTTCCTAAAGCTCACTTGGATTGGATAAGTGTTAAATAATTGTAACGTACAAACGTAAACACATACACAAGGATAAACACGATTTCGGCAGTGCTGGTGTCGTACCAAGAGCTGCTTTGTTTTGGGTATCATTCTACCTGCTGCAGTGAGACTCCTCGGGAAGCACGGTGTTATTGCAGTCCAGGGCTATGGGATCTCCCCTCTGTCTCCTGCTACGGGCATGTCTTCTCACTAGAGTATGGTGACTCTGCAGAGTTAATATCTGCGTGGCTGCTATTGAGTTTTCAGTATGTTACCATATTGGCTGTACGCCACCATAAGGCTCACGCAGTAAAAAGTTTCCACGTTGTTCCCCTGTCAATATGAAGCCTTCCTATCCCATGAACTTGCTTGTTCAACCTCACCGTTAATTATAATCTCTTCTCACAGCACTAGAAGACTGAGGATTATCTCCACCGAGGTCTGTAAAGTTACAGTGGCACAGTATGGTCATGCTGCGTCCAGTCCTCGTGTAACTATGAACCTCAAGTCATTTGCATCTGAAAAACAAACTTCTTCTACTGCTTTAGAAAGAGCAAATACAGTAAATTCTTACTGACAGATTTTCCCTGAACCCACTGTAACACTGTGGATGAAATCTTCTCCTGTACACAAGGTCTTCACATTCACTTCCACCCTTAAAATAGGTTTATCTAGGAGAGAAGTGGTGCTTGAACCTTCTGCTGAGCTTCTGCACAGAGGGGTGAATTTCATCAGACTATTTACCCAAAGTCATCGCTTCCCAAATCAGTATAACAACTACAGCTGCTCCCTGACACGCAGAGAAGTATCATCTTTAAGAAGGTCTGCCGCAGCTTGTATCTCAAAGGCAGAATAAGTAATGTGGGGTGACAGATGCTTTCAGAGCTGTTTTTGCATTGTAGAACTTACACAGCACATACATAACTATGTCTACTACATACGCAAGAAAGACTTTATTTACACATTTCCTTCTTGTCATATTTAATTCACACATGCACACACTCAGTCTGCTATGTTCCAACTTGGCCAAATCCTTGTTCACCAAACTATCTTCCCTCAGCACTGCAACATCCTAAGGGCACACAACTGAGAGAAGAGGGAAAGCCTATTAAGTGATGAGGATGCAGTGTTTATAAAAATTAAAATGTGTGCCGGGTGTTTGGGAAAGAATGAAAAAAATTCAAGAGCTGCATTGAAGTACGCTGAATAATTTTAAAATATTAAATCAAGGCCTTAATTACTATGTCTCTAATCTCATGCAGTCACACTTCACTTTGAGGCAATTTGTGATTAAATAATAATACTTTAAGGCAAATAACAACACTTGGCACTTTTATAGTGCTTTTTGCCTAATTAGTTTGGGATTAGTTCCTTCGCATTGGGTATGGGGCTTTGAAGATATAAAGTGCTAAGTATCATTATGACCTGAGGATCTCAAAGCATTTTACCCATACGCATTAACTAAGCCTCAGAGCACTCCTGTGAGGTAGGTAAGCATTTTTGTATCTCTCTGTGTTTGGCAGGCCCAAATGGAGAGAGGATTGGCCACTGTTTTCAAACTTGCAGACACGTTCTGCAAGCATACACATGCACAAGCTGCCTTCCTGGACTGGGCACTCCCATCGCCCCCACAACCCAAAGAGTGTTCATACGAGCATCTTCACATTTAAGCTTAAGAACCGTATAAGAAAGCTCTGCGGTGATGGCTGGGTGTGCCCAGAACTGCTGGGACATCAGATCATTACTTAGGAAAAAGCCATAAGGGTTCATTCCCGCCCGCAGTAACGCCAGTGAGAAAGCTACCCTAATTTTCTTTGTCTAAGTCTTACAGACGTAAGGAGTGAAACCAAAATATTCCAACAACTCGAATGCAAGGATTTACATGGTGGAGTCAGATACAAAGTCACGGCCCCCATTTCAGCTTATACAGCCCTCAGGCCTTCTCCAGAAACATGAGTTTCTTTTGTTTGTTTCCTCCAAACACCAGAACTCAGAAGCAGCCTAGGGATCATGGGCTGTTACCAAAGCAAAGAAAGGAAACTTCTTCACTGGAGTTCATCAATTATGAAAACATAAATCAGCAAGAACCTACAGAATCTTCATTCTATTTATAATTAATATTGTACCTCAAGCAGTCACCTGCAAAAGAAAGAGGTATGAAAGGATTTCAACTTACTTTGATAATTAAGGGTATTTAGTATCCTTTAAACATAAAGTTTAAAAAAGAGGAAATCCACAATCTGCCTGAATGTTCTTAGTTCAACAGAGTCTTTGAGTCGACAGCTAATAATTAATTAACAATGAATGGTGTCTTTCAGCCTGTCACTATGATTGACACTATCATCTTCTGAAAAGTGAAAGATTTGTTAATGTGGCAGACTACAGTCTGGGAAACATTAAAGCTTCACAATCCCCACCGCTTTCAGCTAAACGCTTGACATGACAGGTTAGCTCTCTCGAGAAGAGGCGGAGGTGAAGGGAACAGCAGCAACCTCTGCCTGCAGAAGCATGGCTTCCCCTCCCAGCAGCGAGTTCGTTACAGACAGGCAGGAGAAATCAGGGATAAAAAGACCTGACTGGCTCTGAAAATCCAAATTGCTGGAGGCTGGGGAGCTCCTGCTAATTGCGCACTTGCGCTGTGCTGATAGCCGTTCCTGGTCCCACGCAGCAGCAGGGCAGGGGCTGGGCTGGGCCCTGGGCAGACCCTGCCAGAAGGGCCGCTGCCATCGCCCTTCCCTCCGCCAGAATTGTTCCACTGGGCAGCACGACTCCTGGTTTATCCCAGCATAGCCACCCAATAAATAGGAAACAGCTGTCTAAGGCAGTAACTGGGAGCTCGTTTTCAATTATACATATTTGTTGATTTTTTTAATCCTATTTTTACAGACTTCCAGAAACTATGAAATATGTGTTTTAACTTAAAATAACTGACTTAATTAAACTACTTAAGCAGCAGAGAAATACTTTATTCTAGTAAACAAAGAGCCCTGCCATCTTGCCCGCTCAGTATTGCTACTGTCTATCATGGATCCAACTTCTCATCAACCTTCCTCTCCAACTGACTCCTGGCTCTTCTTCAGCTTAACTTTCAATGACGGCAAGTTCTATGCTGATGAGCCACCTGCGCTCATGGCCGTCCATCATCTTGGTCTCACATCTTCAGGTCTGGCTTGACTCTTCCACTGCAGAGCCCTTGTTCTACAGCTGCCTTTATTAGCGCTATCCTATTTCTCCACCTCACTCCCACTTCATATCTCTCAGCTTTTTCACAATTCAATTGCACACTGGAGCAACTTTTGTTTGCTTTCCAGCCCCCTCCTCACTGCCTTCCTTTCTCTTCCATTAATAAGGTCTCTGTTGCCTTTTCACACTTAACAAGGTCTGATTTTCTAAGCTTACATCCCAGATCGTCTCCATTTACACCGCTTCAGCTCAGCTCACAGAGCTGCTCCAGTAGAATTGTGGAGACCAGAATTACTTCCTCCGTCAGTTTCTCTGGCATCCCTCTAGCAAAGTTTGCTTTTCTGATAAAAATAAATCCACCTCCACAATTCATGCTGCCTCCTATTCTTTATCCCCACAAGCTTTTGCCAACTTTCTACCAAGAAAAAAGGACACAAGACTTTTAGGCATTTGCTCGCCTTACTTTTCCTTCTGCCTTTCTCCTCCTCCTTTCCCCATCAGACATAGAAATTACTTTGTTCTACGAACTCCTTTAGTTCTCCAGGAATTCTTCTCATCCTCATCCCATTTCCTATTTTCCCCTGTGTCTTTGTACGCCCAGCATTACCATATTCAGTGTCTCCCTGCTCAGAAAGTCACCTCGCTGACTCTGCTTGCTTCTCCATCTGTTGATCCATCCCTACTTTAGTCTTCACATCCCCATTTTGCTGATTCTGTCTGCATAATGTTTGGGGGTTTTTTTCCCCCTGCTTTTTCACACAGAAACTGGTCAATCCTACTGTCACATCAACATTCTTCTCTCTGGCCTTGCTAATGCAATCTTTCCCTAATACCATTCCCTCCCATATCGTGTTGCAAATATCTTTTTCTTAGGTCATGTGTTGCTGTTTTTCCCCTTCCTCCTTGGGCTCTCCCTTCTCTATTATTTACGAGTTGCTTGCCTTGAGTTTTAAGGCTGTTCATGATTTACTGACACATACCATTTCCTCTCATCTGCTCCCAAGATGTCAGTTCTTGCCTCCAATCAGCCCTTGGCACCAAACTTCTCCATTTGCTACTTCTTAAAATTAGGACTTTCTTGCTTTCTTTTCTTCGTCACATGTTGTCCCCTCACACAGGAAACAACCTAAAAATTAATTCATTCTGTTTTTCAAAACTTCCCCTTTCCATTAATATCTACAAAGAACTGACAACAGTAGGTCATTTTTTGCTCAGATATCTTCACCTCAAATACTGTTTCCTTACACTGTTTATGCCACTGCCTACCAGGAATGGTCAAAAATCCCTGAGTGGATCTTCTAGTTGCTATAGAAATATAAATACTAAATAACAGAAAGAACTTGGAACCAGAGTAGGCAAAGTACACACAAATTTATACCATTTGCTCCTTGCAGAGAAGACTCCAGAGAGCACCTGCAAGTAAGCTAACAGCCCCACATCCCTAGCAGGCTTACATGCTAATATTGATGATGGAGGATACTCAAGCTCTATACACTAGTTTACCAGCCTCCTTCAGGTGCTGTTTTCATCCTTATTTCAAAGGAAGAAGTGCAGGGGAGAGAAGCGGGGAGAGCATTACAAGACATCCCCCCTAATATATAGTCTCTCTGAAGATGAAACTTGGGGAGCCTTGTATTAAGTATGCTGAAAACACTGCGAGCTACCAGATGCACAAGAGTACAACGACTTGACTTTTGTGGGACTCCTGCAAGCACAGTCTGTTTAGTAAGGGCCTTAATTAACAACTTTGCAAAGGACAATGAGATTATAACAATTATTCACTGCAGGCAGTCTGTTTTTCCCTCCTCCAGTCTCCAGTATTTGCTTTAGCCTCCATTCCAGATAAATATTTTATTCTGTACAGGCAGAAGGTTCATTATGTAAGTGACAAAGAGAAAGCATCAACTGCCATATACACAGATCCTAATGCACCTGGTTAATGTAGTTATAATATGTCACTGCAAAACATCTTGTCAGCGTTTTGTAATTAAAAAAGAAAAGCTACTGCAATAATAAAGGCAATGCATTTAACAGAGACAAATATCACATGTAAGATGATCTTTCAAAGCAAAAGTAGGCATTACCAAAGTAAAGCCTTGATAACCTTGCCCTACATACTTCAGCACCCTTGAATGCTCTTTGGCCCAATAAAGTACCCTTTTCCTCTCTACAATAGCACTATTCAGATAAGTAACGCTGACCAATCTACAGGGCCGCAACATTTTTCAAAGGACAAAAAGCGTTTCTTTCCCATTGAGTCAGCAGGATATTTATTTCCTTGTAACAAAGAGTTTTCTGAACTGCTGAGAGATTTGTCAAAACGGAATCACAAGTGATACATTAAACAACCGGAGGGGAGAACTTATTATTAGGCATTAAAAGAGAAAGCTGCAAGTTTACAAATAAGAATAGGACTGTGTACTTGACTTTGTACATTCTCAGTTAATGAGAAATCAAACATGAAAGGCAAACATTTAATCTAGAGTAGATTTAGTCATTTAAATCACAGCCACTCACAACCCTGCCGTCTTACACTTCATAATACACAGTAAAGGGCAACTAGCAGGGCATAAACATGTGCCTGCTCAGTGCTCCGGAATATGCTGCAGTTATTTAAATACGAGTTATCAAACCACCAGGAGGAACTTTATATCAACAAAATGCCAGCTCCGTCCATTGCAATCTAGCCCATAATAAAAGGCAGGCCACTGAACTGGCCTCAGCAGTTCCTAGAGCAAGACAGCACCTTTCCTTTTCCAAGGACACGTGCTGCTCACGAGGCTGGAAAGTCTCATTGTGTTCCTCTGGCGTGACGAGTCCTGGGTGGCTAATTGCAAATACCCAGACGGCCACAGCACACTCAATGGACTAGTGTTTAAGAGTCAAGAAGGAAAGGTGGGTTTAGATCATCACAGACCAACCACCATATCAGATCTGGATGTCCTACACCCCAGATTTCAACCATGAAGGGGAAGGAGAGAGTAACTTCTGCTTCCTCCATCAGGCTGAGTATCAACTACTGTATTTTAGCAAGAGAGCACGACGCAGCAAAGACGTCTTAGCTAAACTAAGTACCTCCCCGCTCAGCCAGTCCTCTATCCAGAGTCCACCGGGAGCCATTTAACTTTTCCTGCACACCCTAAAGACACTGAGTTTCTGGTCGTGGCAGGGGATTGCACCCCAGGAGCCAGGCATCTCTGCATTCAGTGCTTGCTCTCTGTTGATGATCCTGACTTTTCTTACCTACAGCATAGGACTGAAAAAGACCTCCTGGGTCACCAAGCTCACAAAACACCTCAGAAAACCATTTAGTTCATCTTTCTATCCATGATAAGATCAACTATAGATACGGTATTTGCTCTTACAGATCTCCAGTGATGCAGACATCACAACTTCCCTGACAGCGTCTCTCCAGCTTTCACTGTCCTTTCCATCAGTAAGGGGGTTGTTTTCTTAATATCTAGCTTGAACTTCTTGCTTCAATTTAAGGCCATTATTTCTTGCTCTGTGTTCATAGACAAAAAACCATTTTTTTAAAAACACAAGTTTAAGAACAATAGTGTACTTATATAGAGAAAATAGCTTGCATAAGCAAAAACCATACACCTATCTACTTGCAAATTTGACCTATTAATCTATAACACTAACACAGGAGGTTTTTTTAGAATTAAAACTCTTCCTTGTTTTCAAAACAAGGACTATGTGGCATGAGAGCATGATAAGGATCTGATGCGTTTTCTGAAATATTTTTGCAGAGATTTTTACAGAAAGGAGAAATAGAAAGGCACTTCAAACTTTGTCCTCATACTTGCTATTCATCCAACTAATGATGTTAAAGAAATCCAAATGCCTAAAAGCGGTAAAGCAGCATGCATAGCTTAGAGATGGAGAGGAAGATTAGCAATAACAGAACTGTTACGGCTTTTGATTTGAACAGTTTCTTTTATTCAACATTAAAAAGGGACTCACCTCACCATTTCAGAATTTCAGTCTCCGTGGTTGAGCCATGTCCTGGATTATCATGTGCTAAAACAATTATCCGACAGGCAGTCAAATATAAGCTTTCCTCTCCTTTCCTGTTCATCTCTCATGTACATCTATGAGCACACACGGTGTTCCTCCCTAATTTGGTATCCTCCAGCACAAGCAGTTCTTCATCCATTACTGTAATCAAGGCTGATGCTTGAGGATAAAACAAAGAGAGAAAAAACAGTACTGGAACTCGAGGAGAATTGGTCTATGCTGTGAACACATATTGAATAACAGGAGGAATATATTGGTATTTGTTGCAATCTGCCCATGGCTAGAACAGCTGAATTGTCCCCGTTATATGTATATTTTCAGTGGTTTATGACTTTAGGAAGAGCATTGATAAGAAAACATAGACTATTTCAATCCATCAAAGATTCATCTAATAAAGTATTAGGACATGGCAGTTAGAAACATTTCCCTGCTAGGGACTCCCTCTGTCCTAGGTGCTTTGCTTGCTCCATTAACGTTTCCTGTAAGGAAACAATTGGTTTTCTTCAGCCTTTCTTTTTTTTCCCCCTATTTTTTAAAGAAAAAAATCTAACATGTCTCCATAGCAGCAGAAAGTTAATCTTTAATTGATGAATGCAAAAGCTTAGACAAACCACAAACGCACTATTCAGCATGTCAGGCTCACAAAGGAAGTTCTGGTTCTATCAGGTTTCCACACCACATACAGCTGCAACATTGGCTTATATTACTAATCACTTGCAGTATTTGTGTCTTGGGTTGTAACAGATGGTGTTTGTGAGGCATGCAAAAGCTTCAGATAGCCAAATGGTACAGCAGTTGAGATAAGGAAAAAAAATCCTCGAAACAAAATACCCATCCCTACTGCGGAGGCTGGAATGTGAGCAGTGTTTGAATTATTCCTAGTCTTTGCAAGCACAGTGGATTTACAGACTCTTAACCCTAAATCGGACTAGATTCAATCTTTCATATTTCATTACCCCAGTAAATCTGCACAACACCAGCTAATAGACGTGAAGCACACCAACACAAGACAAACCGCAACACAGGAAAGTTATGTTGCCAATACTTTGAGAGGCCTGGGCTCCAGATTACACCAGTACAACTCAGGTGTAGCTCACAGATGTTGTGGCAACATCTCCGTTCTCGTGGCAAAAAGTAGTACCCATATACTAGGGCATTTGAAAATTCAGCGTGATGCACCATTCATCCAATCCGGTTACCTGCAGAGAGCGTAGTAACCTGCTCTACAGTGGCAGAATAAGCTGTAATTCTCAGCACTGAGCTGTTGGCAGGTAATTTTTAGGGCCTCCACCTCTGGGGAATCATTTTCAGCCACGAGCTTTTTTGCCTACATGCTGTCCTGGCTTAATAGACATGGAATGGATGAAGGACACAATGCACATCTTCATATCAGCACTTAACTTACTGACGTCTCAGGAGATCTCTCAGCAGTTTCACATGTTTAACAAAGAAAGAAAGATGCTAGAGCTCAGGGCAGCTGCCAGTCGAGACTACCTAGGCTTCTTTTGAGATGAAAGAGTAGAGACAACAGAACTAATTTCTGTCAGCTCTTTGGATTCAAGTCAATAGTAGGTCTTTCTAACACCATTCACAAATAATGCAGTAATAAAATTATGGCTGTTTGCCCATTGCCTTTGGTTAAGTAATGATCACGCAGCAACATAGCATGAGCATTAGATGGGGGGGAAAACACACACTTCATAACTAAAACCTGTAGCTGATGTACTTTTCTGGACACCAAAATCGCCCCTCCCCAATTTCTATCGTTCATTCTTTATCTTCCTTTTACATTAAAAACATAGTAACAAGACAAAAATTAGTTTTTTTTCATTCAGTAAAAGAGAATGCCTCTAAAAATTATTTGGAAGACAGTCCTTTTTTATAAATAAAACTTTTAGAAGATATTGTGACCACTGCTAGATACCATTGTGCAGAGCTGGCCCACATTACATTGAACACAGCTCAGCTCACTTATTTGTCAGGGTTGTTAGCACTGAAAAACCAACCTGCATTGCTTTCAAAACTCTTCCAACATACAGGCTTCAGATTATCTCACCGCTGCCTAGTGGGCTTAATTTTATGGTGGTATTTATGCTGCTTTTGCTTTTAAAGCTGCCTAGTTTTGTTTAAATGATGATAATATTTAAGCACAATGCCAGTCTGAACAGGCCTTACTACAGGTTTACATGACCTTGACACGCAGCAGCACTAACATTTATTATCAGTGATACCTGGATGATATTTTTGACGTCTCGCTATCAAATTTGGAACCACTGAAGAGAAAAAGATTTTACTGTTACTCTTCATTGAAGCAGGACTGGCTCTATAGAGGGATGCCAAGACCATCACCATGGAATCTTGTCATTGCAGAACACAAAGCACAGAGAATTAATACAGCATTAAAATACAGAAAAATGTGCTTGACCGGGCCATTTCAAATAATGCACGGGTGGAAGTGGAACACACCATTTAATGAAGATTTATATGAGTACTCAACAAAACAAACCTGATCACACCTTTCTGCGGTAGCAAAAGTACAGTCACCTGCCCAGACAATCAAGACTTGCCTTTCTTTCTCAGCATGTCAGGCTTACAAAGAAATCAGTAATCTGATGCTTCTAAGTGCTTTCAAACGGTCTGATCCTGAAAAAACAAGTGTTTTCTCAGGTCTTCTTTCAGAGAAGCCAGAAGTGAGTTGAGATAAACCTCAGCACGCACGCAACAGGGACACAACGTAGCTCTGTTTGCTTCTGCTGTACCATAAAATTATGAGGAAGTCAATGCAACTTGAAAAAAATGGCTTAGCATATATAGCCCACAGAGACACTCTCAAGAAACCCAGTACCTACCCCTAGTTGTACCAAAGACCTCATGGATAACCTCACAAAGACCACCTCTTCTCTTCCTCAGGTCTCCAATTTATCTTACTATGAAATGATAGCACCGATCATCAGCATGACTTTTTTTTTTTTTTTTTAAACCATCACCAGTATCACAGCACCTTACAAGGATTTACTTGCTTCCTCTCAATGCATCATACCACCATGGGCAGAAAAGACAGAGGCATGCTCTGTCAGACATACAGAGAGGCCAGTGTTAATGCAGACGACTCCTGCAGTGCTCCGCAGCGAGCTTCATTGCAGGCATTTAATTGGCTCCTTTCCCAATCTTTTTCATTCCACAACAATCAGAATACTTCAGTGGTTGATCAGGGAACACTTCTGTCAGTCATGTCTTCTACTGATACCATTAATTACCAAGTCAGCATTTCAAATTTGGGTTCAAAATCTCTCTACTTGTGGAGCTGAATGTGGAACTAACCTTCTGCCATGGGAATGCAGCAGATACTGAACTTGAGATTGTTGGCACTAAAAGCTGGTGGTCTGAACTGGAGGCTTCCAGTTCCTACATGGCAGCCATCTTGCAGTAGACATATCAGCATCTCAGGTATACCAGACACTGGAGATGTAAAATCACATGCTACAGTAACACAAGCTACATTTTTAGTATTACTAGGCAAAATCCTGGGTCACTTGATTTCTATTAATGGTTAAAGAAGGAAACAGTTTCTCACAGAGACAATCAGTCTTGCTAAAGTACACGAGCATAAACTGAATCAGAGCTTCAGAAACTCGCTTTAGATTTTATGTAAAAATAGAAAAAGTAATATATGCAATAGAGCCATTAAAATGCATGTGCATTTGTGTGCAAGTCCTCTTTCTTTTCCTTTCCTTCCCAGCTTGATAACTGTATTGTTGATAGGAATAAAATATCAGCCTTTACTTGTACACATACCCGAGATCTTGTAAGTCATTACAACGTGTTTTTGAGATTTGCCACTTCACTGCTCTATAAAAAGCTTCCTGAAAAAGTATTAACAGATGGCCTCTTACTCTCCGAGACTGTTCGCAATACACCAGATGGCAACCTGAAAGAGAAAATCCAACTTACATTTTCAAAACTGAAAGAAATGTGACAATATCCTCACAATAAATATACAGCATGAAGGTAGCAATAAATGATCCGTTTGAAGCAAACTGGCTTGCTTTATTTAAGCAGTGAATCCAGCCCTCATTTTATAACATATTGCAGAATGCTTCAAATCCAATGCTGGAAGTCATTTCTGATGCAAGCAGAAAGTTTGCCTTAAATGAGCAACAGATTTATGAGAGGCAAGGTTATTTGAAAGAGTGAAAAAATGGGCCAATAGCCTTGGGGGTTAAGACTTTGTGTACTGGATCCCTGGTATCTGGTTTGTGTCTGAGAACTAGTCAGTAAGTTTGCAGTGGTTTTGCTATTAATGTTAGGAGTATTAAACCCAACTTGCCAGTCAGGCTCTCGTTAGGGGAAGATAATAACTGTTCCAGATACTTACTGATTTCAAGCTTTCCGATCCACCTGCCAGACAGCAGCTTAGCTCAGCTCACAAGAACTGGAGGGCTCTGCTAAATACAATCAACCACTCCTCAGTGTTACTAGCTGTTCTTTGGGGCTGGGACTATTGCTTAGATGAATCAGGATATCCTTCAGAAAGAGGAAGTAATCCCTACCCCACAACAAGGACCACTGATGGGGTTACAGATGTCTTTCAGCACGCGTCANTTCTTTGGGGCTGGGACTATTGCTTAGATGAATCAGGATATCCTTCAGAAAGAGGAAGTAATCCCTACCCCACAACAAGGACCACTGATGGGGTTACAGATGTCTTTCAGCACACGTCAGGAAACGTAAAAAGAGGTCTTTGTACTTGTACAGTATCAGCATGACGAGGCTTCTCCAGAGCTTTGAAGCATCGCTGCAATTTCAGTAACATTCATCTAAGTTGTGATCCTGTTCCTAACAGCAAAGCTCCAAGGGATTCTGAAGAGATCAAACCAATTCTTAAGGCGAGACAGGTAAATTTCCAACTGTCTCACACCATGGATCAGTGTAATTGTTCCTAACACGCTCACCTTTCACGTGGAGGGACACACCTGGAAAGCCACCCGGTTTCTTCCTCCAAAGCCTCGCCAAACAGGTACCTAGAGACTGGCAGTGGAACCACAAATGCCTGCGCCTGCCTTCACTGAAATACAGAGTTATCTGTTGTGCCATCAGATTTTAAGCAGAATTCCCTATTGAAGTCAACGTGCCATAAACACAAAATTGCCTGTAGGACAAATTATAAAATTACCAACTAGACAGCTGTCCTACCATCACCCATAAGAGGAAACCATTTCTATAAAACTGCTATTTATTATTAATAATATAAAATATTTATAATGATACCAGCTGTATGAAAATTGTCACAGAGAGAGTTTCCCTCTTTGCTTTCTCATTGGCAATAAGCCCATTTTCACAAGCTATAAACAATAACAAAAATAACTCTATGGAGATAAGACAATAAAAGGACGAAAGCTGGGCTTTCTGTGCAAGCGTACAACCACATAGCTAAAAGGCCTTTTTTGTTAGTCCAAGACAGTAGACAGTAGCAGCAGATTGGAGAGTTTCAGGGAAGATGAGAAGAAGTCTAAGTTCCAACCCTTTAAAGTCAACTGCAATATGCCTACAGATTTCACCTGGAGCCAGAACAACCCATTTACCCTGAAACAAACATTGTTTTAGTTGCCTGTTAATCTTGTACAGCTTTATCATTTTCTGATTAGACTAGAGATCCACAATGGTAAAAACTACACTGTACAAAAAATAATCTTCAGAAGAACACAGGATAAAGCAACATCCCCATGTGAATATTATTAATGTTTTTTTCAGTCGTCATCCAACTCACCAGTATAATGCTTAAGTAGCAGTGTTTAACTGGTCTTTTGTATCTGATAAAGAAGTCAGTGTTTTAGGATCTTGAGCTTGCCCAATTTGGAAAGTGATAGCAACACATCCCCCTAGTTTTGTTACTCATTAAACCGCTGTTCATGATACGAGCTCACCTCATCCAGTTCCCACCTGGTGCTCATCACGTTCTGGAATCAGGACAGACTACCACCTTCACCCCTTGCAACAACATACTAATGCATGTCCCCTAACTGCACCCCTGCCTCCACAACTAATGCGCTCCTTGCAAAGCCATTTGAGAAGTTCAGATACATTGCTAGGAAAAGGAATGGTAATTGCATTGCTTTCATCTGTCGCCTTCACCTAGGTGCTAAGTTCTAAGACACAGCTCCTGCCTTGCAGGTCACACACTCCTTCCTGCTCTGGCGCTCCTCTAACTTCTTGGTGAGCTAAATCAATGGAAGGAAAAAAAAAAAAGTGGTTTTTTGTTGGGTTATCAAGCTGAACCAGCTCCCAAAGAATCAGACATGCACCAACAGAAGGGTGAGGGCAGAGCTAGGCAGCTGTGAACAGCAGCAGGGAGGTGAGACCATCCCTGCTATTGGCAGTCAGCTCAGCCACAGCACAAAACCTCCTCCCTGCGATGGTTTGCACGGTGTCTAGCACAACTGGGCCCTTATCCAGTCAGAGTCTCTAGACTCAACTGAGAATGGGAGATTTGAAACACTGAACATTTTCTAGTAAAAAAAAAAAAAAACCACATGGCACCACTTAAACTAGAAATCCACCTTTGCCGCTGGAGCGAAACAATGCAAATCTGCTAATCCCAGCGGCTTTCATGCAGTCACACCAGCAGAGAACTAGATTTACTTTATGAAAAAGGTTAAAAAAACCAGAGCTCCCATTACATTTTGTTTCCCGTATTTATTCAGTGATCAAATGCATGGAAGTCCTCGTTTCTACCCTGCAAGCTTAGGTTTCCATTTTAAAACTGATTGAATGACAGGGGATAACAGATGATGACGGCCTGTCACCGTTCACTTCTGGAGCTGGCAGGCTGGAGCAGAGTGCTTTGCCAATGTACAAGCTTAAGAGACAGAGATGCCAGATCTGAGAGATGACTGCACTGGGCTTTTAAAAGCAGTTTACTGTTCAACCTCCAATCAGTGACTGCTGCCTAGGAAGATCTTTTTGCCTTGCTGGTGCTATAAAGAGGGAGGTGCTGGTATCACACAAAATGTGCCAGAGTTACTAATCATGAGGTAGCAATCACGAAAGCTCAAGCTGGCCACCAGAGTTAAGATGCTGTGCAGCCTGAAGACTGCCTGGAGAAGAGAACTGACCAAAAGGACACTACTTTTCAGTCTGATCTCAGTTCCAAATGTAACTGTCGTTAATAATATCCTTACAAAACTAAACACCAACCCTCAAACTCATCTCCATTGTCCTGCCCGTAACATATCCAAGGCATAACCATTTCTTAAAACCAGGCACTTTTAGACTAATGCATTTTGCTTCTCCAACACAAGAGGTCTCCTGTGTTTGCAGCTCACAACAGGAGCCCCACTGACCTGGTTTTATATCTTTAAGTTTTCAGTTCAAATTACACTGAGAGTTTATTAATACAAACATGACTTTATACTCTCCCCTATACAACAGGTTCCCTATGAACTTGTCTGTACAGATAGTAACCGACCTGCACTGAGAAAACACATGTCTCAGAAACTGTGTTTTATTCTTTCTTATGAAAATTCTCCTGAATTTAGAGAGGACCAAAAGGGAAAAGAAAATTTCAGCTGAATTCCGCACTTGAAGTCTTTGGCTCAGTTCTGAGCCAAGCTCATGAGAAACCTGTGTTATATAGCATAACCACCTTTAGTCTCTTCTTTTAGTAGGAGATCTTTCGAGTGCAACGAGCTTGGTGAAGCCTTGGGGGTCTGGACCGATAGCAGGTCTGTCAATCTTGGTTGCCATTACATTGAGAAAGGCTTGCATCTCTCATCTTGATATTATTCATTAGAATTACACCATTCATTATAATTGTTGTTAATATTTTACATTTTAGAAATACTAGGTCTGGTTCCACTCTTATTAACTCTGGCATAAATCACGATATAGCTTGCAAGCATAAAACTGGTGTGAGGGAAGGAAACAGGACTTGTATAAGATGACTATCAAAATGCCATGGCCTGGGGTTTCTTTATGCGGGGAGGGGGGAAATCAACTCAGCTGAGACAAGAACGCTGGGAAACAGCGGTTTCTCCCTCATAAAGAGTTAGAGCACAGCTCTAAGGAGTGCAGCATTCAAATAAGGATCAGCATTTTAGCCGGAGACAAATGCACTAATCACTGTGATGAACACAGCTGAACTAAATGTCTCAGCAAAACCACTCAGTAATGGCATTAGTCATGATAAAGGAAACGAGTATTTTCAGGACAGGACACACTCAAAGAATACAAACAGAATCCTTTGTGCCTGCCTCTATGGAGGAATGATTCAGAGTATGTATTTGAACTACATGCTACTAAAATAGCAGCACAGTTCCAGACATTCTTTAAAGAAATGCATCTGGAAGAGAAAAAGCTGCTCCATAAATTGTTTTTTAATTGTCCAGATGACCAATTCCCCTATCACTGAGCAGGAAAAGTTTAGCAGGAGAAAAAAAAAAAAAGGAATGCTTACGGGAACAATAAGCCTTATTTTTAAAGTAAATTGAAACAAACAAAACCTCTATTTTATGTTTAAGCACTCATAAACTTACACTTTACTAAGCGATTTGTTCTATACACTGATTTAGTCTATGCTCTGTGAAGCCGTAAGGACACAACGAAAAGGACTTTGAGCCTATTTGTAAAGTAATCTACTTTTAACTGTCTCTGCTTCACACACCGATCTTTTCTTCCAAGCACAGCAGCTAGTGCTGTGCGAAGAAAATGCCAACGTAACAGAAGAGATTATATAAAGATTTAGCAGCAAAAACTCCTAGAAAACAGATTTTTTCTAAACTACATATCACATGGAAATGTGCAACTTACTATGTAAGAACAAATTATATTAAAAGGGTGATAATTTTTCTTCTTGTTTAAAATTTGGAAGCACTACTTCCAAGATGCTTTTAATACGAAAAAACATACCACAGAAGCATTCCAATANCGAAGAAAATGCCAACGTAACAGAAGAGATTATATAAAGATTTAGCAGCAAAAACTCCTAGAAAACAGATTTTTTCTAAACTACATATCACATGGAAATGTGCAACTTACTATGTAAGAACAAATTATATTAAAAGGGTGATAATTTTTCTTCTTGTTTAAAATTTGGAAGCACTACTTCCAAGATGCTTTTAATACGAAAAAACATACAACAGAAGCATTCCAATACTCTGGTCACATATCTCAGTGACTTACAGCTGCTGATGATGAACCGTATCACAAAGTCTTCATTCCAAATGCAAAATGAAACGTCTAGCGGCAGCCGGTACCCCCAGCTCACGCTGGTCGCTCCTGTTCCTTGATGTGTTGCTGACCTCTAGTCGAGGAGCGCTGCAATTGCAGGGCAGAGCCGCTCCCACATGTGCCGACGGCATCTGAGGACGATTACAAAATCTTAACAAAGAAGTGAAAAGCTGGAGGACTTTTGCCTCCTTTCAGCTGCGGTCACGAAGAAGAGGCGATGCAAGGCGTAGACAGGCGCTATCTGTAAAGCAGACGGAAGGTTTACGTGAGGTTTGTGTGTGAGATTTGATAGATGAACGTCATGTGTTTGCACTTCCCAGTTTTTAGCTTTAGTGTCTTGTGACTCATTTAAACCTCTCAAGAAAAGTGAAATGTTATTGATCTGCAGTCAAGGATATGAGAAACTTCGAGAAAAGCAGACCTGGCTCCTGTTTCAAACTAATGTATGTGAGAGATGCAAGAGAGATGTGGGAGTCTTACGAAGCTTAACGAGCGTAGAAGTTCCATCCTGTGCTACCAAACCCTTGCCGTGTAAACCAAATACATTCCTGAAAAGTGAACAACTGACCTTAAAACGCAGAGCACCAAGATCTTCTTCTCTAGAAAAGAAATCTTACGAGTACTCGGTCACCCGCTCAGGCGGGTCTCTTCAGCCCGCGGGCTTCCTTTGCACTAGCACTGGGGTGCCATGTGCCAGTCTTCTGGCACCGGTTCAGCAAAGCTTTTTAAACACATACTTAGCTAACACACTTAAGTGTTTTACTGAATAGGAATGTACTTAAGTGCATGGCTTAGTGCTTTACTAGGTAAGTGCCTCTCTGTATTTAATAAAGGTAAATGAAGCTTAGCACTTCTTTCTTTCACAAAGTGAGTATTAAAAGAATCCTTAGACAAACCATCACTTAACAAAGGCAGTGAAAAATTCTGATCTCATTTGCAAGGGTTTACATCAGAAAGAAAATAATTGCTTTAATAGAGCAACATGAAACAAATCTAGAAGACACTTGAGGTGTTTCCACCAAGTATTATCTTGGAAAAGAGTAACTGCAGGCAAGAGTAACGGTTACAGAAACAAAATAACCCTCAAAAGAAAAGAGAGTTTGCAAATTTTTAAAATATGAAGACTCATTTAAAGCAAACCCATCACAGCCTCCCTGTCCAGAATGCTACCTCCAAAATAAATAGCTTTAATCTGTGCTAATCTTATTTCAGCAAAGAAAAGCTAAAGCTGGCGACAAGAAAATGATTATACTATCAAGTTCAATAAGCCAATCTATTTGTTTTTAACATCCCTGGTCTTGATTTTGTTTAGTAAAACAAAGTATCCAAGTTTTCCAGCAGAGCAGATAAAGGAAAAAGATGAGTATCCCACAGCTGCATGTAATGAGGGCTCCCTAAGTAATGGATCACATCCTTCTTGCTGTGAAATATTCAAGGGGGCTCAAGTAAAGAGAATGATTTCCTTCAGCGCAAGATCAAACTCAGTTTGAAAACAGGAAAACGTGGGAAGTATTAGGCTACACTGTAGGTTCAATCAAGGATAGATATTACACACTTCATACCTGCCAAGATTTGTCTTCTAGGAATTATATCCTAACTCTATTACCAGGAAAATATTTCAGAAAAGGCTCTGTTCTTTAAAGCTGGAATAGCAGACACAGAGATCAAAACAAATGTTTTCCAGACATGTGATTAATACTTGTCCTTTTATTAGACAATTTCTTGGGAGAAAAAGCGCTGCTTAAAATTCACCGCAGCTCTCTGGCTAGGGGAAGCATTTCTTTGGCTCCGCAGGGGCTGTGTAGCCTGGCTTTCCAAGGAGACGGAGGAGAGTCCTTCGACAGCAGCATCGGCGTGAGCCTGCGAGGCAGTACAGCAAAGCTGGATGGTGGGAGGGTAAGAAAGGGGAAATGGAAGAAAAAGCTGCTGCTCCATTTTTCAGAGGAGAATTACCACTAGCCTTTTCCAGCTGGGCACCTGCTCTTTACAGCAGCACCTCCTCAACTCAGACTACTTGGTGCCATCTGTAGACCATGTTGGGAAAGCTTTGGAAAAGCAGAAATAGCCTTGGGTTAAAAGCACCAGATAAGGAATCAATGTCCTTTTAGATCCGTGTCTGCTCACAATTCTTGTCTGAACTTGAGTAAAAATTTCAGCTCTCTAGGCCGGGGTCCCCTACCTGTAAAAGAGCAGTAACCTTCCCCGACTGCCCCTCTCCCGTTTAGCAGACACCACTCTCCCCCTAGAGCACTGCAAACGAACAGCCTAAACCCAACTCCAGCCTTCAACACTGTGCTAACGTGAATTACTATTTGTGGAGACAGATTAGAACTGGCATTTTTAATACGAAGAGAAGCCGCGTGAATTGGGATTTTTCCATCGCTTTCTTGTTGCCAATATTTTGAAGTTTTTCCGCCAGACAAAAATTACAAAAAATTCTGGTTTAAAGAACTGACACTTTCGAAATGAGCCATTTAATTTTGACAAAGGTGAACACTTTCCTTCTGAGGTCAACATTTTTTGGTTTGGCTTTATTATTTTCACTAAGTAATTGCATTCTCATTTGTTATAATACCCTTTTATATTATGTCAAAATTATGCAATATAATACAAATTGAGATAAAACGGAAGCAAAGGCCTCTGATCTTATCAAAGCAAAACTTTTCAATAAAACTGTCACCAAAGCAATATCTCTACATAAGACAGTTTGATTTAATCAAATAAACATTTTCCTGACAAAACAAGGCTGCAGTCTGATGACACTCAGCCAGCTCTTACGATCTCTACAAAGGATGCATAAGCAAGACAGCTCTGAAGCATGACCAGACTCTGACTCAATTTGTATCCCTCTTCACCAGGCAGCTTCAGCAGGCTACCTAAGGGGAATCCAGCCCAGAGACCTGCTGAACGCTTAGTGCAGGCTGGCCATGGAGAACATCCAAACAAGTAGGAATACGTAACCTACAGGTAACTGCTCTTCAGTTACACAGTAAGGACTAAACTGGGAATCTTCAGTACGACTGTGTAACACACTAGAATTGGAGACTTTGATTCTACTAAGGCATCAGGACAAAAAGAGAAGAGCAAGGGGTTCCAGTATGTGGCTAATGCCAAACAGAGTATACTTGGGACAAAATCACAACACACTGTCCAGAGGCTGTCCGCTTTTCAAACGTGCTTCAGGGATCAATGCAAAGAACTTGTACAGTCAATCACAACATGTACAAAGCTTACAGATTTCATACCTAGAACACCAAAATAAATTAGAGCAGAAACAGGAAGATCTGAGTACTTCTTGATGTCTGCAGTGCCTAAAACCGGAGATACAAAATATCTCCCTTTTTGGTCATGCTCTCGTTAAACTTCTGTTCTGTCTTCTTGCTGGATCCTAATCTTTCAGATCAGGACTTTACATCAGATTTCACTGTTCGTTACATCTTACTGCTCCTTTCCTCTCTGCTGCTTCAGTCTATTATTCCCTTTCCGTGTCCAACTGCATCTACAGAAATATCACAAACGTTGCCATTTCCTCTTCCTTACTCAAAGCTCCATTATAGTTGGGGCCTTCACACGCTGCTGGATAAAAATTTTCTTCTACTACTCAACATTGAGCCAAGTGTTAAAGATAGAGGGCAAAAGGCTCTTTTTGCTGCTTCATATGGTGGATCTTGACAGTGGTAGTCTATCCTCTTTCATAAGCAGAATTCTCCCAGACTTTAAAAGGAGATCTGTGCACATCGGCAGGGAAGAACGCTGGAGTCAAGATCCACCCATGCAGATCTGAAGATAATTTTCATTAGCTAGGAAGTCAAATGTAGAGGCATAAAAGTTTTGACACAGAGTCATCTTAACTTGGCTGGGAGTTTCTGATGTGAAGAGCAAGAAGGTCTATAGCCTAGAAAACTGTAAAGTGCTGGAAAACCTAGTTACCAAGAGGGTAATTTCACTCTTTATGTAGCGTTTCACATTTGAATGCTAAGTAACCACTAGAGGCCAAAAAAAAAAAATAAAAGAATTCCGCATTCAACAATCTCAGCTACAACCACCAGGCAGTTCCCAAATACAGTCCAAGGCTCTCTCTATCCTAAAGGTCTGAAACATAAGCTGAGCACAGTGCCCTGCAAAAGCTGGATGTTTACCATGACATTATGGACGTTTTGCCAATGGTGATATTGCTGCCTATCAGAGAAAATACACTTTAGCACTGCAAATTAAGAGACAAGCCTGATAGAAGCATCATGTCTATACGCCATCCTTCATGCTGTGGAACACTCGTTCCAGCAGGGGACTCCACTTCACCAATACAACACAGCAGCAAGTCACTAATACATAATCAACATGCAACAGTGATTAATTAGGTAACGTTGGACCAATAGCCAGGACACTCAGCTGCCTTTGCCTGTCTCACCACACAAAAACATTTGCAACTCGCACGGACAGCTGTTAATTCAAAACGTACCCTATTTCCCCCAGCAAGCACAGAGCACAGGCCAAGGGGGGGATTCCAATCTGTTGCACAGCACAGTATGTAGCTACAGCATTTCCATACACTCCAGTGTGCACAGCATGACTGAAATTAGACCCAAATCTTTCCCTTACAAACAGCATGCTGTAAACATTCAAGTAGAGTGTTACAAAGTACACCCAAATACACAGTCATTTCCATTTTTTAAAGGTTCCTGTTGCTTCTGCTTTGCACATGGCGTATTTTTTACTCTGCTTTAAAAACTTTGATTTTAGGATGTTGTACATCTATACACCAGAAACAATGTCATGCGTTATGATTGACTGATGTACTGCTGTTTAGGGACCAAAATTTTAACTTCATTGCTTAAACAGTCCTGTGCATTAGCTTATTAACAGAGGCCTGTTTATTGACTGCTTTGTGCCAAGTGCTTACGACGGCTACTCTGGGGTCCCCAGTGGAATCTCTCCATACCTGTACCACAGGTAACAATTCCTGCTGATGCAGCATCATGCTGTTCTTCCAGCTGTTCTGGTGCCATCCTGAGAAATAGGGTCAGCACTGGCATCTCATTTATTTCCTGATGCTTGGCTTGCATACTCTTCCCTCTAGAGAGAGGGCTGTTCACAAGAGCACTTTATTGCTTTTGTTAAGCTTTTGTTCTTCAGCGGAGGCTGCTCAGCCTAGGAAAGCCCACAGCTCAGGCTCTCCAGAAGCAGCATTTTTGTTTGTTTGAAGAAAAAGTGTGCCTTCTCCCTTTTTGTCTCTGCATTGTTTTGCATTTTGTTCAACCAATTCCGTAACAAAACGAACTCACACAGCACTTGCAAGAGCAAAACTCTTTTTACTGCTATGCCTCACTCGTCCTCAAAAGCGTTACGCCTCAACTCAGCAGCAGGCAGAAGGAAACTGCTTGCTAGGTGGACGGCAGTCCTGCTCAGCGCCTTGTGCAATTATTCAAGAATGTCCTTGCCCTGAGCACATGGATACCAGTCTTGATTCACTGGCTGTCAGAGACAATTCTGTTTCATGTCTCCCCAAAAGATTACTGGATTTTGATTAAGAAAGGTCAAGGGCAGCTTTTCCCTTCCAATATAAAGAGAATGACTTGAGGAAAAAAATACTCATCACCTAGCACCAGGACTTTTATCTCCACTTGAAAAACTAAATTGCCTGAAGTGATGGGAGGCTTAGGGCAGGGTATGTACAAGAATGTTTTCATGCAAACAAATTCCTAAGTAATTTATCTACATGCTATAATCTTAAGTCCCTCCAAAAAAGGTTTTATTTACAGATATTTTAGCTGAAAAACACAATGCAAGGTGCAGGCAGCCAAGTCTAAGGCAATACCCATTTGCCAGATCAATTTTAAATGTGCATTGTATTACTGACCTAGCATACCAGAGACTTAAGATTAATCCTTGATGCTTCAATACATCTCCCCAAAATAACCTTCCCAATATTTGATTTTCCTTTGAAGGAAAAGTGTGTCAGAGAGATAATTAGCTCTAGCTGCAGAGTCCAAATCTCTGCCTGGCACTGTTCTCAATAAAACACACCTTCAACCAGTGTGAAATTGGTATAGCTACATGGAATCTGCTATGTGCAACTGCAGTATTTCACATCAGCTGAGGACCTAAGTATACATGTGTAAATGAGGGGAAAAATATGTTTTCATCAGGAATAATAATGCTGCAGAACACACAGCCTCTAGGGCTGAGTAAAACCAATGACAAGTTCATAAGAAATATCTTCTTCTAATTGAGTTTAAGGCACTAAATAACCTCTGTCTTCCAACAAAGAATCAGATTCATGGTGGGTATCTCTACATTAATTAGGAATAAGACTGTCACATGGATTTTAATGAAATAAAGTTATGTCTGTGGCTTCTCTAGGAAATTAAAGTCAATTTATCTGAGGAAGACAAGTAGCAGCTGGATTTTTCTTTTTGTAGGAATTGGAGCTGTTCATTGGGGAAGGTAGCAGGAGTTAGCATTCTCTCAACAAGCTTTTATCTGTTAAGGTACAAACTCCGAGAGCCTGGACTACCAAGATGGAATTGCAGAAATCCAGCAGGCTGATAGAACACAACACAAATTACTGCCATCACACTAGAGCACAGTGTACTATGTGGCTGTGAGCATAAGGTACAGCTATCACTTAAATAAAATACTCAGAAAAAAACACTTTTCTCAGATACAAACTCCCAAACATATTTACGTTATTGCATTTAGCCATATGGAGATTTACTTACCAGCACAGTTTGGGACAACCAATGCTCCACATCCTGCATTGCTAAATGCCACACTAAAAACTTAAAACTAAATGGGAAGCTTTTTTTTAGCTATCCTAGTCCAAAACCAAAACTATCAAGCCCCACAAATGCAAACATCCAACTTTTTCTCACTGGACATGACAATCCTCAACTGCACTGAGCAGTTCAGCAACTACAGCAACCAGCAAGCTACACGAGCTAAAAGGTTTGCATCTCTTTTCACCGGTAGGCCTCATTGGACCAATCCTCATGAAAAAACAAAGAGCACACTGGTGTTACCTTAACCCCTCAGTCTTACTTAAGTGTTTCAGTGATGAAAGCACGCATTTCATACACATTAATTAAAAATTCAGGTCCCCTCCTGTATGATAAGAAGGATGAATCTCCAAATTAAAGCTTTTATTTTAAATAACTAAATTCTGAATGAAACACATGAAGTTTCTCTTCTACCTCTAGTCAGAGGTAAGGCTGATGACAGCAGACACCTGTCCTTCACCACCATCAAATGCCTCCTTGACCACTCCAGCCTCAAGTCTCCTAGGTAAAGTGGATAGGACCTGTTGACTGACACAGCCTTTCAAACACAGAAGTTCCTCTTTTTCTGCCTTTCACACCCCACCAGTTTCAGCACAGATAATGCATTTTAATTCTTCAGTCACTACAGAAGACCACAGAGATGTTCCACACTATGAGCCTGCATACCCTCTGTGACTTTTCCAGAAGTGCTGAAAGCTTCTGTTTGAAAGCGCCAAGTGCAGAAGTTCACTCTTGACTATTTCAGCGTAATAAGGGCTGCAACACGACAAAGGCAATAGCTAGTGTTTTGATACAAACAGGATTTTAATTCAATCCGAGTGTCTTCTGTACAACAGAAAGGTTTTTATACAACAACAAGGAAGTGTTACTTCAGTTGCAAGAACACAAGCAAGAAGTTTCTGAACTCTAGTGCTTCAGGAAGCCAAGAATTCTTTTGAGAAAACAACCATGTGAGGTATTGTTATAGATGTTATAATCCTGGCTTGGATCAGTCTCCATCATATACAACTCTCCTGCATGGACATCCTCAAAGTCAGCACTGAAGTTGCTAGGGTTAAACTGAACCCATACAGTATACCTGTAGTCAATTGTACGCATGGAATAGCCCATGATCCTGATGTCCTTCAGCTTCGGCTTGTCAGAGTTCCACTGAGGAGTGTCTGCAGGCCGAGGATACTGGCTGAAAGCAACAGGTTCTTCATTAAAACACCTGTAAGTATCATCACACCCATCCTTCTCTTCAGAGGCATTGAAATACCGGACAATGCTCGACCCCTCCGTGCACAGTGCAACGTGAAATGAAGTCTCTGGGCACACAGGAGGAACTTGCAGGCCAACAAGTTCAGCAAGCGTTGAAAACAGAGACACAAGCTCAACTACTTTTTTGCTTCGCCCTAGAAGAAACATCAAAATACAAGTTATGGAACATGATGAGTTGACAGACACTGGCAGAACATTTTAGAAACTTATTCTGGTAATTAGTTGGTGTTTTATTGAAAGTGTTTTGTACTGTATTTGTGGGGTAACAAAATCAAGGCAATTAAAGTGTGGCAGTTAGCTCTGAAGAAGCTAGTCTATACATTTGCATATATTTGTATTTTTAACAAGAAAATTTTTGCACTTACATTTCTCACGTGCACTTTCAACACACTAATACTAGTTCGAAAAATAACTCTTCAAAAAGACAAAGCAAATCCTAGCGTCAATAGCTTAACACAAGAGTGCCTCCATCAACAGTTTCCAATGCCACCATTTTAAGTACAGATGCTATGCAGAGAATGTTTACTAAACACTGTTGGAAAGACAGCAGCCACCACTACAAAAGGTAGGTCAAGTATCCTTTCAGGCAACTACACTACACAAAAATAAATCGCCTCCTGTGTTAACACAGACATCTAGCTGTTTCCACTAAAGCAGATCTAACCAAAGCCAGAGTTTGTGTCCGAGGATTCCCTTCACCATCTTGCTCCTCATCAGTACAACAGTTAATGACACCGACTCCAGCTGCCTGTAGGCAGTATCATTACATCACCACTTCTCCTTTACATATATCCACTGCAAACAAAAAAATAAGTGCTGGAAATTTACCTTGAGGTACAAAGCCTAAAGTATGGCTAAAAGGGTCAAGGTAGGGGAAGACTCTCTCTCCTTGACTAACAGAGGATGTTGTCATTCCTGGTACATAAAACATCAGCGGCACACGGGTAGCAACATCAAAATTGCTGTATTTTGCCCATTCACCATGTTCTCCCAGGGACCATCCTATATGACAAGGAATACAATTCAGAGCAGATACTGGGTTGTAATTTAGTAGTCATTTCTTTTTCACTGTAAATTGACTCTGGCTGCTGAGGTCACTAGTCTGTTATCAAGGTTATATTAAAAGGCAAATAACATTGAAGTACTGAAGTATAACAAGATTTTTCTCTAATGTGAAAGCTATTTCAACAGCCACCTAAATCTTGCAACTTGATACTCTTTAAGGAAATAATTACATCTTTCCTTATTTCCCCTACTCTAGATTAGAATTAGGAAATCAGCATTAAAACAGCAGAAAAGAGGAACTGGAGTGTGTCACAGTGCCTGCAAGAGTCTCCAGATAATTCCACAAAGCACTCATTTAATTTTTGGGCAGCTGCCAGCTCTCCAATACTCCGGTTAACACTGTAACTGAACATCCCTTGGAGTCAAGGCTGCTCTCTATGTCAGACTGCCATATCAGGACGTTACCCCCGAGGAAGCAATAGAGATCAAAACTCCTTAGCTCCCCTCTTCCTTTTGGAAGAGATGCCAACATGACTTCCTTCCAGGCAGATTTATTGCCCACTTCGTTTTGGGAGAAGATAAAGGAGCTCTATGACAGCTATATTAACATGTAATTTTTCTGGATCACTTTGCCAGTGACGGTACTGGAAGCACCAACTGTTTACAGTAACCACCACAAGAACAGGGATTCATTTTACAATTGAAAGTCCAGGTCGAAGTGGCAAGTCAGAAGGAACATTAAGAGTCATTTTAGTACCAGAAGTAGTGATCCCATTGCTCTACAACTCATAAGGGCTTGTTTATACACATACGCTCACAAAAGTCAACCCAGATTAACTAAATACATGACTTTAAAGCAATTTAGCTAAACTATATCCTGTTTTAAATCAGCTAAGCAATCCCCCAATTAAAGGGATCATGAAGAAAGTTATTTTAACGAATATTAGGGTATTGAAACGGACATCAAATGCTTGAGGCATTTGTCCCAGGATTCAAATTCAGGTTTCTTACCACCAGGATACAGATTGTGCAAGACCTCAGTTATGAGGGGGGAGCCATATTGCTATCAGTTTAGATGCTCTGCAAGCAGCAATGACAAGTGCAAGAAAACACACTCCAGCAGTTAATGAGAAAGCCTGTCACCCGCTGTACCAGATGGCTCTATACAAATTGTAAGGGGAGAGGAGTGGTCACTATGCTTTCACAGCACTGTTCCCAGCACGAGTCACTCCTTGGGTAGGAGGTGGGAATACAGCAAGCTCAGCCCAGTGTCCTGGCAGTCTCATCACTCACCAACAAACCCTCAACCTGATTAAAGAGAGGTGCCTGCAGGGGGACAGAACTCTGCAGCCACAGAAGCCTGTGTCAGTCCATTTAATTACAGACAGAAAAGCCAAATCTACAAGGTATGGAAGCTCAGCTGTACATTATATAAACACACACTTGATTCATATGCCAGCACAGAGTTGCACAATTATTAATGAGCTGGAGAAAGATTTAAATGCTTACCATGATCAGCAGTAAAAACTACTATTGTGCTATTTGAGAGTCCTACATCATCCAAAGCATTCAAGAGCAGGCCAACTTGCATATCCAGGTAAGAAACTGCTGCATAATAGCTCTGACGAATCTGCCGCTGTGAGTTAAGAAGACAGGGGAAGGGGGGAAAAAAGTCAGCTTTTCCCTAGACACACACAGAGGAAAACCAGTGAGTGGCTGCGTAAGTAAATGAACTAAAGGATTTAGCTTTATTTTTCAAGTGTCTGTAGCCTGATTAATGTCCCAGAAAAGGTAAACAAGGAAGGGACAGTTAGAAAATTCTATCTACCTCCCAAAAGTTCTTTCAGGTAAGATGTTGCAAACCAATCAGTTCTGCTTCTCTCAGGGTCCAGCCAGTGCACCTTATCTTGGCATAAGCACTGGAAAGTCAAGGAAAATCTTGCAAAAGAAGATACACCAAGTGGTGTCTTGGAACAGATAAACAGATTCAGATAATGAAGACACACACAACACTGGCAGCTGCTACATACAGGAGTATATACTACTACCACTAGTTGATGGGTGATCTCTTCCTGCCTACCTCCACTACCCTGAGTGCAGTTACAGTGAAGGTTTGCCTACAAAGCTAGACACGACAGTATGCAAGGCAGGGAATTCATAGTATTTGCAAACTGCCAGTCACTGAATACCTGCGAACATCTAAGAGCAGCTGGCTGCTCCCTTGCATTTGAAGAAGTTAAGGCAGTTTGAATTCAGTGCACTGTATTGACAGCTTACCTGGAAGTCATTGGGAAGTGGTCCATAAGGGAAACTAACATTTAATGCTTCCACATCATCCCTCTGTCTGATATCCGTCCAAGGGTTGTACGCCACAGAAGGTAGTTTCTCAGGCACCCAGGGATCTGGGGCTAATGTGATGTTCTCCAAGGGGTACAACTTGAGAAATTCCTTTACAATACAAACACAGGTAAAGACTGCTCTCACCTCTAACATCTATTGTAAACTTGGTGTTGTAAAGCAGCAACAGTTTCCCTTTGCATGACCCTTCAATATTCTTACAGTTTACAAGGTTTTACTCCCCACCCCCAGAGCATAAGAGGCAGCAATACTATGCTAGTCAGCCCCAATTCCTGAAAAACACCAAGTTAGTAAGTACCTAAAAAACAGCTTCCCGTATCTCAAAGCAACAATGAAATAGGAGGTCTAACATCACCTCCTCTAAAATGAGTAGGAGTTTTGCCACCGACTCAAACAGGGAATGGAGTACAAGGTATTGTAAGGCCTCATTATGTCATACTTCATCAAGCTGAACACTATCTTGATGCAATAGCAGTTGCTGTTATGGTGGTAGAAGCCCAGCTTTTGGCTCAGTGGTCATAACTCATTAAACATTCTGAAATGAAACACCAGCGACTGCTAAAGTTACACCAAATCAAGGCTGGTATTCAGCTTGCTTTCCAGAAACCTTAGCAATAAAGCATTTGTGGAAACAGCTTTGAAAAGCAAAAGCAACACTTGTCCAAGTTCCTTTCCCTGCAGGCTTCAGTTTTCTCACCTGCGGGTACCTCAGTGGGATATGCGGTTTGTGGTAGCCGACAGCCAGGAAGAATTTTTGCTTGTTGGTTTTCATAACATTCAGTAAGCGTATGGCCTCTTCAGTGCTCTGAATATCAGGCAGGGTACCACTGGGCATTTCTGTCACATCCACTGGGCACACCAAGTTAGCATGAAGTTTTCCATCTTTTCCCCTACAAGTCTTTAAAAAAAAAAAATAGTTAAGTAACTTCTGTAAAAGCAAAGAAGAAATCCTCTGTTCCATAACTTCCAAATCAATTTGTTTCTCAATCCTTCTACCAACAAAAGACTGGAGATTGGATACAAAAAGGAATTTCACAATTTCTATGAACACTAAAGGTGCCGGCTCACTGATGACTGAGCAGACAGCTTCGGGAGTTGCAGAATGCAACTTCTGTGTCTATGGAAAAGCAGAATCCTCTCTAAAACTTGGCAGAAGATTAAACGTAGTCATATAGGAAAACACACAGCTTCTATGACAAAGACAATCTTTGATCTATCAGCAAGAAGGCAGAATTTGGTAACACTATATACATGCATTTTTACTCCCCCTGATCCCAAGAGCTCATAGAAAGCCACCTGGAAGCTACTGCCTTGGTTTCTGAGCAAATGCCAGCAGGGGCTGATGCATAATCAGCAAAGAAAGATAAATCAGACTAAGTGGTAGCCAGAAAAAGGTGGCCTCAGCACAGTGTTTGGGAGAGTTACTAAACGAACATAAAGAAAAGTATGTCATGGCTGCAAATACTGTTGTTGTTAAAACCAGTCTTTTTCAGCAGTGAATGCAAGAACAAAGCATCGCCAAGGCTGTCCATAGCCTCGTGGCTGGAGCTCCTACCTTGTGTACAGAATAGAATATAGAAGCTCCTAGCAGCGTATAGACTTCAGCACATGATGCTACCACAACGTTTGCATAAATTTAAAACAGATTCTTTTGAGCCACACTTCATAGTAACAAACATTCTAGAAAACTAAATCAGATTATAAAGCTTCAGATTATTTTAATTATTACCTCCACCCACTCAGCCCTGGGGTCTTCTGAATTCATTTAAGTTCACCAAGTCTATTGACAATGTTTTGTCACTTACTAAGCAGAGCAAGATTAGTCTAGAAGTTGACAACTGCACTTTTTACAGAAAGGAATTCATGACCTAGACACAAATTAAGATCACTCTTTCTTGCAAGCACTTTTATATCTCAGTAACTTAAGTTTTCAAATACTAATTTAGAAATACTTTAAATATCTGCAGGATGGGCACATGAATTAATGTGACAACTGAAGAGATAGGCCTTCTTTTGGAAGACTAAGAAACAGAACATCAAAGCGGCTAGTTGCTTCCCTGCACAAGGTCGCAATCCCAAAAACCACAGAGCATAGCCTGTGCTTGACACAAAGAACTTGGTTATATCCCGAAAACCCTTCTTTGTTAGGGTCCCACAGATCACCCTTACCTTATCATTTTCATACTTTTCAGTTGAAGGATGAAAGGGTGGAATGGACCAACTGTATGGATAGTCATCACTGTAATTAGATGACACCCCTGAAAAGGTAAAGACATTAGAAATGCTCCAATAGCAAATCGAACCAGGAAGAGCCCAAATACAAGTTTAACTTGTTTTCAGTTGGGGTTTTTTTGGTTTGGGTTGGGGTTTTTCAATATGGTAAATGAAGAAACATTCCAAGTTATCTTTGACAACTGAGAAAAAGAAAATAAAAAAATAAGCTTTTTGACTTTTAAGACAGACATTTTTCCCTGAAATACACCTTTTACTGGTGGGGGAGCCGCAAGCCTCTTGAAGAACTTTACTTCAGGGATCAGCAACAACACATCCAAAAAAACAGGATTAATAACAGTCTTCATGTACATCCTTAATTAGCTTTACCGTCAACTGAAAGTTCATACGCCCACAGAAATTTAGTTCTGGGGTAAAGAACCACCAAAAAGAGAACCAGCATTACAGTATTTTTCAACTCGGTAGTGTTATTGTTTTTTAACTAGTGAATTGATTTCCTATTTAATTGGTAGTATTAGTCACACGTTCTGTATCTCCTGATGCAGAAGGACAGTCTATTATGAAACATGAAACGTGTATATGCAGAACTAAGACAATAAGGTTGTCCAGTACTTTCATCTTCAGCAGATACCCAACTTCCAAACATATTTTTAGAATTAGACATTTATTCCCACAATCTCTAGACAAGATGTGAAAATATTCGTTAGATAAGTCATCTAATATATTAATCTCTAACGCCTTAAGATTTAAAATTAAGATTTGAAGAGAAACTACAATCATTGCACAATCTGTCTCACGATGATGATTGACGTTGTCAATATAGACAAGAACCACACAGTTGATACTTATATGTAAAGTCTGTTTGTAAGAATATACATATTAAACACGTGTATGTGAAGCAGGTGACAATTTCAACCATACCAGGATGAAAAACTTTCCCCACAGATAGGGTCACGTAGCCATTCTCCTTGAAATACTGGGGCATTGTGGAATAGTTTCCTGCATGCACTCTCCAGTAGGAGTAGAAATCATACAGTCGGGTAGTATCAGGTCTGCGTCCAGTAAGAAACGACACTCTGCTGGGAGCACACACGGCTTGCTGAGGAGAGAGCCAGCCAAAAAGAGAATCAATTTGGAACATGAAGCAAAACACATGTATGAACTGACTTAGATGTAGCTGGGCAAAACATCCAAAGGCTGGGGAACTGCAGTGAAAGTGTTTTGTGTCACTTCAAGCTGGAATAAACAGCATCCTTGTTAAGAACATCAATTCACAATCGCGAACTTTTAGCAAGACGTACATTTTAGTGTGTATATTTTTTCCTCAAATAACCAATTCCAAAGCACTAAAAGCTTTGGTCATGCAGCTAGCAGTACAAAAAAAAAAGTCAGGTTGCATTAAAGACAGTGCTTTTGAAATCTAGTAACTCAACACTCACACAGAACTAAGCAGAAGTGGCAGATGGACGGTGCTGACAAAAGCCCAGAGTCTAATTGATCTGGACTGCCTTAAGAATAGTGAAAAGCATAAACATACACAAGGTCCAGGTTACAGTTCAAAGGCCTCACCAATTCTGCTTCAGGTCGGCAAGAGCCAAGAGTTATCGCTTTAAAGATCTAATCCCTAGTCAGAATTAGGCTGACTAGCATAGTCTAGTATCTCAGCAGAGAGAAACTCGTGAATGTAGGCATCCTATGCAAAGAATTCAAGTAAAGAGCAATTAGTGAGATTTTGAGTCCTGTATTTAAGAGTGATGCCTACCACACAGGCTGCCCGTTGATGAAAGTCTATAGAATAGATTTCCTCAAAAGAAAAAATGAAAGACTAAAAAAATAATCTTTTATAAACAGTAGGAAAAAAAATCATAACTTAATATAACAGCACTTCGCTGCCAACAGTGAAAATGTTCAAGTGACATTACACTCCTCCGAGGGCTACACAAATATCGTTATTCAAACGCCCTGTTTCCATTTTTCTCACCTTAGTAAAGACAGGTTCCTACAGTACAGTTCAGCCCAAACACGTATTTTCTAGTGGAAATACTGAAGGTTAATAAACACCTGTTTTTGCCAATGGTCTGCCTAGCACCTACCGTGATAAAACCAGCGATTACTTTGCATAAAGAAAATGTTTTTTTCTTAAGTCATTTATCTCACCTGTGCATATGCATTGCTGAACACAATACTTTGAGAAGCAAGTTGATCAATGTTTGGAGATTTCACAAGCTTATCTCCGTAACAGCCCAAAACAGGACGCAGATCATCCACAACTATAAACAGGACATTCATGCCATCTACGAAGGAACATAATTTCGAATATAGTCACGTTAGCTTCAGTAAGCAGAGGCTACTTCAATGCAGATTTATCAGTTTTTAACTCTGAAGTATACTTCAGGAAAAAAATAAAACCAACAAGAACACCCACTATCTTTGCAATGAAACGTAAATACTAGGATTAAAGCCTCCAACATGCAGGAATTCTTATTCGCCCCAGACAGAACTACAGTGATTTTCACCTCCCTTCCCATTTCATTGCTTCCTCCCACAGCATTTTCTTCAGCCGCCGACAGAAAGGCGGTGTGAAATAAAGAAGTATTTCACCGTTCTACCTCCTCCGGAATGCTACAGCCTACCAACTCTGAGAGCGGTGCTAAGCCGCAGGCAAACCCCACGACACTGGTACGCCATACAGTCCTGCCCCGAACACGTACACAGAAAACGCTTCAAAGAAATTAATTACACGGATTATTTTTCAAAACGCCCTCGTCAGGCGCCGTGCTACACCGCGGTTCAGCACCGCACGCGCTGCCGACGGCGTTTCACAGCAGGACCCTCTCNCGCCGCCGCACGGTGGCGCCGTGGCCCCGCGCAGGAGCCCCGGTGGCGGCGGGGGGCGGGGGCCCCTTCGGGGAAGAGCCAGGAGGGCGGCGGGGCGCTGCGCGCGGGAGTTGGGGCGCGTTTATGCCTTGGAGGAGGCTCGGGGCGCTGCCCGCGGTAGCTCCCGGGGAGCGGGCATGCCTAGCGTCCTCCTGACGGTTCTCTCCTCCTCCTGCAAATAACGTTGCTGAATGAGGAAACCAAGGTTTAGTGTTTGGAGAAGCTGTCTCAGAGTCGTGCTTTACTTCAATGCTGTTTATTAATGAGTTCTACAACCAGGTAACACTTTTGTTCTTTAAACGAACGCTGTACTGGCAGAGTTAGTGCAAGATCTGGCAAGGCCAGGTTCCCGTAGGCTGTCAGAATGCCCCTGTAGGTCTCTGGTACCAGTGTTTTGCCTATGACTTACCATTTGTGAGACGGGGGAGCCGGCTGGGTGGGCCCAGCCATTCAGCAGCACTAAGGCCCTCTCCTCCGCGGCTCTGTGGCAGGCAGGGCCTTGCTTTCAAGACAACTGACCTCTCTTTTAGTCTTTTTTTTTTTTTTTTCCAACTTGTCAGTTGTAACGGTGTAGAGGGCCAGAAGATGACAGAGAAGTTCTGATTGCTTTTTTGACCAATCCTTCAAAGACCAGCCTTGGCTTTAACAGACAGGCAAGCCACGTATTTTCCCCTCCCCATAATATTTCAGGAAGAACTAGTTTTATAAAAAGCTATAAAATTTTTCATGGTTTCTATCTTTAATTGTGGAAGAAAGAATAGATTTATTGCCAGTATTCCTGTACAAAATAAATTCGCTGTTAACTATACAGATGCTTCCCAATCTGCAGCTGTGAATTACCGAAGACCAAGGTGGTATAAAAAAGATGCTCACAAGAAGATTATAAAAGAACTAAAACACCGTTAACTATGTAGTCTTAAACATTTAACAAGCAGGTAAAGTGATGACAAATATACCAATACTGAAAATAGACAGCCCAACTTTTCACTCGCTTGCCTGTGAAAACCACTGTGACAACGGTACCTGTGATGGCATGTAGATTTTTCTTCTTTAGCAAGTCTTAGGCGCTTCTTTGACTATAAATGGCAGATTAACAGTGAAATGTACTGGTAAGTATCAATGTCTTTAGAATGAGACTATTAAAAAAAAACGACTAGGGAAAAGCAATGCATCTCTAACGGAATCTATAATATTCTTTCTGTGCTTCAGGATTGTAATAGTTGCTCTTTTTTATCAAAATTAAGACGTTGGCAGCATGAGTTCTGAGACAGAAGTGCCCTAATTCATCACTTTTTTTGTAGTGAGGACTAGCATATGGAAAGAAAATCGATAGCTGAGCGTGAAAAGTTGAGATAGCGGAGCCTGCCTCATCAGAGCAGGCAGGTAGGTGGATTAGTCCTTCTGTGCTGCCGGGATTGTGCAAATTGTGGTATTTCTGCAACTTTGAAGTTATCTGCACTAAAAGAAATTGCTGTGAAAACAGTCTTACTGTCCAGACTTTCCTAGATGCTCCTCTTATTTTTTTTCCCCGCCTAGAAATGTTATTCAAAGGTAATACAAAGATTTTGAAGGCTTGTCTGGGATTTCTGCATACACTAACACTTGCTCAGAAGCAGGGCAGTAGATTTACCAGATGCAATTAATTCACAGCATGTCCAATGCACAAGTAGCACAAAGCACACACAAAACTTCAATGTTGGACATATTGTGTATGTGCACATCAAATGGAGAACACACGTGATTTGGGTACGTGGGATCTCCTGTACACTTGCTGTGTTGGTGGCTCATACAGGACCTCCAATGCGTGCAAGGCACGGCACACTTAGTGCATTTATGCAAGTTGTCTATACATGTGATACAACCCAGATGTGCCAACCATACTGCGCACGTATTAAACTACATGTGCAATGGAGAATATGAAGCAGAAATACAGCAAACTGTATGTGTTTGGAGAATCTGAAGCAGAAATACAGGAACTTTACCCTAAGGAAATTCCTATCAATAACCAAGGAATTCCTATCAATATTCCCCAAATTGGTGACATCTTTCAGTGGAGAATGCTTAAAACAGAACCAGTTTGGAGCCAGAAGAAGCATTTTTCTCACCTCTGAAGAAGTTAACAGAACTATGAAACTGAATTAAATCTAAAAGTATTTGCAACATGAGATAGCTATTTTGTTAAAAGGAATACTTCAGAAGGGAGCAGATTAACTAGAAAAACTATTAAAACCAGAAAGTGTAAACCATTTAAGAAAAAGATACAAAGCATTTTCAGATACTTGCAAACAGTACTGAATGCCTTAGTTCCCTATAACCAGTTTGCTTTGCTAACTCTTTAAGAGAATGTGATATCAAATAGCCTGTTTCTCTGCTCTATAAAGCATACCTGTGGCTTCAAATATGCTGTGTATGCACTCACCATAAGCTTACCAGGAACATTGGCTAAAATGATCTGTCACAATCCTATCATTCAGTGGGATGTATGGTTCAAAAGTCCAATACATTATGTATTACACAGCATGTGCATACGCATTCAAGCACATATACTTTCTCTCAACTAATATAGTGAAGTTTATTTTTATATGGGTCTTACACTTCCTTTCTACACACGCTGAAAATGCTTGAATCAAATCAAGAACCCTGTTACTAGAAATTCAGTTACTACAGAGTACACGGCATGCAAGCAGCTCATGAATATTATTCAGTGTATTTGATGATTGCATATTTTGGAATTAATTTTGCGTATAAGTGGTGTATCTTCACACGTGTCAGCAACTCTCCCAGCAGAGATCAGCTGCTGGAAATGTGCATTCCCAAGCAGCACTTCTCTCTATTTCTAGACTTTTTGTGGAGAAAACCAAGGAATTATTTTGCTATTGCACATAACGCTTGCCTCTCTGAAAAGCAAGTATGTTAAGAGGTCCTTGATATGGATTTCCTGGTTTGCTTAACATGAGTATTTAGCAATCGTCTTAAGTTCAGTCCACTAGAAGAACAAATTACTCAGGAAAAATTCTTTTCTAAACAGCACACAAGTTCTGATGCTAAAAAGCAAATTGGGATGTTGCCAGGTGAATGACTGCAGACACCGAAATCACAGCCCTAATAGTATGTCTTTGACAAACTTGTCTCACAGCTCAGATGTCCACCCCACCCCGGATGGATGGGCAGTTGAGCTGCCCGTCATTCAGCTCCTGAACTGTATCAAGTGCGATGAGTCAAGAGTGTAATAGGAAAGGTTAAACCTAAACCTCGCCTGAGCCGGAGATACCTTGTACAACACTCCTCCTTAGTCATTCTGCTAGAAGTCCCAGAAGCCCTTACGAACGTCAGCCTCCTCCACCTACTACCACTGCCACTGAGTATCAAATCCGACAATTTGATAGCTTAGCGATACGCTGAGGCATATACTGAAGGTTTGGGGGTCTACAGTAGTGCTTGCACAAGTGTTAGTAATGTAGATGAGACCACCAACATAACAGCTAAATATCTTAAAATCAACTATTTTCTGTGACAGACCCACATTAAGACATGGCAAAAATTCAGCACAGCAACATTTTTAGTGGGAAAAATCCTATTAATGCAACTCTGTAAGAAATGGCTGTACTATCAGACCCATAGTAGATATTATAAAATAGCATCTTCATACCTGGCGATGCTTTCCAAGAAAGTTTCCACATGTACACTTTCTGCTTAAGGGAGGATTTTATCAGTTTCATCAGTACTTCTTTAGTGTTCAAACTTCTTGAGCCAAGACCCAAGAAACTAATAGGTAATGGTGTCTCAAGTCAGCATCTAAGGAATAGGTTACAAAGAAATTAATGCAAGTATCAGAGAAATAATTTTATTTTGCTTTACAAAGCACATGATCAACAAGGCTTTCTCTGCTGTTTCCCTATGCTGCAAAATGGCTTTGATCCTCCTCTGTTGGATGGAGGACCACAACATGCCAAGGAATAACTTCCAAGATGGGAATCAAAACTAACATTAAGATTTGCACATTTTCCTGTTCTTCGTTTCCTCTGACAAGGAAGATACAGTGTGTTTTTAAGACTAAGTGACTATGGTCAGGCAATACCACATAACCCAGGTGTTGAGCTCTGCCTAGGAAGGATGTCTTGGCTCTTCACATATGCAACCTGTCCTTGCACAGGTCCCCCAATGATTTCACCAGAAATTGCATTTGGCTCAAAGCAGTAACTGCAAATACCACGTTAGATGCATTAGCAAGTCTAAGGAATTTTTCTGCATCACTCTAAGAAAGCAGGTTTCCACAAACAAATGGTTGGGCACTGTGGTCAGTTCACTCAAACTCTCAAAGAGCGATGCTGTTTTCAATGCATCAGTATAACTAATCACAAACAGATTATCATTTATTTCTTATGCATTATAGAATGTATTTGACTAATCACTACAGGAAGCTTCTGATTAGCAAATTTATTTATCACTAAACTGATTTTTTTCAAAAAAGTACTGTTTTCCTTTTTGTTTTATGGACTGATGAAATTTATTTCCGTACAAGTTGCTATTGTGAAAATGAGAAGCCTGTTAAAAATAGTACCACCTGCATTAATATCTGTAGCCTTCTCATTGTATGGTGAGGAAGTGAAATACTTACAGCAAACATAGAGCTGCCTGAACCACTGAGACATAACGTCGATAAATCTCTAAACAGTATTTTTATTTTTGAAAGATTCCATAGCTCTACCTTCAGAACCAAAACAAACATACTTTTAGGTCGTCTGTGAACATTAGCACTCAAGGATAAGCTAAAAACATTGGATCAGAGGCATCTGCATAGACTTTCAGTTTGTTAACATTCTTATGATAAATGATAAGATACCATTGTAGCCTGTCCTTGCAGTCTAATCTACAGAGCTATGCACTAGAAAATACATTGTAGGCCTTAGAAAATACGTTCCTAATAAAAAAACTCTCATTATAAGCTTTCATTTCATATACAGCCATTTCTCCATGGCTGAAGTGAATCATGCAGATCTGCTCACCTGCAGCGTGCTCTCCCTGTCTCCCCCAAGTCCTGGGTTAGTGATCTCACACAATGAGTTTTGCCAAGCACATGTAGTATCAGAGCTGTTTCTAAAGTACTACTGAGACAGATTTCAGAGCACTGGGCAATAGGTAAGGCAGGTGCTGTTACCACCACCAAAGCAATGAATCAAAGGCACACCTCAGTCGCAGTTTCTCCCATTTCCTGTTTGGCCTATGAACACGGCAAATTAGAGACTACCAGCTGCGTCTCTGATGTTCTGACCAGAGAAGAGATGGGTGGATTAAGGAACTGGAGTTCTTCCTGACCCTCCCTGCACCCATTCCAGCAAATGTGCCTACGCTTCACGTAATGCTCAGAAATCACACTGTCCCAAGTGCTTAGTGAGGGCAGGCAAGCACACGGCAGCGTAGCCCCTAAGAAATAACTTTAATGCACATAAGCACTGACACAGGCAATTTCTCAAGTTACATGGTGAGTACAATAAAGAGATAAGGCCCGCAAACAGGAAAGGCTATGTAAACAAGATGGCATGTAATGCTACTGAATTCTTTAATGTGGGTAGCTGGCAAGGACTGGTCTATTATTTAAACTTCTACAAACTCTGTTTTGTTTGCTATTATGGATTAATAGTTGCTGCAGATTTTAGAGGGGGTTTTGGGTGGCATCCTCAGTGGAGTTACAAAGAAACAAAAATAATTTGACCACCATTTATTATTAATAGTGAAATCTAACCGACCCTCTATTCCCCTTGTTACAGCTGCCTTAGAGGGGAAGTGAATAAGCTCATCAGTATTCAGGCATTGCCAGCAGGGAGGTCACCTTCTTCTGTTAAGCAACTCTCAATTTCAAACGTTGAAACCTTGCAACTAGTCATTTGACAAGGACACCAAAGTACATGACTACTTTGCTCTAAGGTGATGTTTTCTGTAGTGTCATTCTACTTACAAAGCATGAGAGGAGGGATTCCTGCGAAGATGCAGATTCTGCCTCCCATATACATTCAAACTCTGGGACGCAAAGCAAGTGTGATGAAGGCAGAAGCACAGGGGAGGATAAGCAAGGATCTGTAATTAGGCAGAGCAAGGCAGAATTAAAAATTGCTCAAGGTTAGGAGAAAGCCTTTTAGAACTCAGCAAGGACTTGCGACTCTTTAGGAATCTTTTAATGACACTTTTTTGTCATGCTTGACTAAAACAGAACAGTAGTAAGACCAAGAGACATAGAACTAGCAACTCTAATAGTAACAATGTCTTTTGACAAGATCACATTCTTCCTTTCTCTACTATCTCCTTTATTCACAGTTCACCTTAGGGAATAGATCTATGAGGTAGAAGATTCAGAGCTACAAAAAATTTTTTTACTTACAGCCACTGTAGACATTTCTTGCACTGTTCTGAGTTTACTGTGCACACAGTAGGAGACTGGTTCTGTTACGATGACAGTGGTTTCCAAATTCTGATTCACAAGACCATACCAGCCAATCTACAGCTACACATAACACTGTTCTATGTGCTGAAAATGGCCTATACCTCCAGAAGCATCCCACCAACGTGACCCCAGTACACAACAAGCTTTCTTGTCCATCAGAAGAAAAATTCTTGAGAACCACCTTTCCACAAGAGCCACTTTCCCAATTCAATACGTAACAGATCAAGATACAATCCACAACGTATTTAGAAATTGGTGCTACGAGTATGATTGCAGGATGGAATAGCTTGTGTCTGGTTACTAAAATAATGATTCTACATTTCATTCTTTCGTTAGTATAAAAGGAGACAAAACTCAAAGATTATTTCTGTCTAAGCTGCATCCTTGATCTCCTACTGTAATAGCTGTTAGAGTACTGGATCCCACAGGCCCCGTGCTGAGTTTACTCAGCACTTTTAAGCATGACACTTAAACAAGGTAACTAGTCCTTTCTGAATACCATCATTCTGCCTTGAGTCAACGAGACTCAAGGGTGTTTTGCAGGAGCTGTTTGAAGAACAGCCCAAACTAGTGTGTCCTTTCCAAACACTCTTTTTCCCGTAATTTGTCAACAGTATTCTGTGGTCCAGAAGGTTCAGGTAAAAAACACAAATGGACAAATGTCTTCTAGTATGTGTTTGTTCAAGTGAAATAATATCTCTGATCACTTTTTACATAAAGGACTTGAAACCCATGAGCCACCTTTGCTTTGAAATGCTCTAGCAGCAATAAGCTTTGGAAAACAGATTTGCTGGGAGAAGGTAGCCATAGAGATAGTGGAGAGCAGCAGGATATGAAAACTCAAAAATTCATCAGAAACCAGAGGAGTGATATAAAGACAAGGCCCTGCAGGTCTTAAAAGGTGAAACTGGACATAAATTGTAACTTTATAAGCATTAGCAACCAAAAATAAGTATTGATCTGTCAACATGAACATGATAATGTTATAAGCTTTATTTTAAAAATAAATAAATAGAAACCACTTTGCACATGCTCAGCAGAAACTCCAGTCTCCCTTGAGCAAAATTTTCTTCTGCTCCAAGCAATCACAGGGAAGCACAGAACCAAGCTGCTAAGGAGGGAGCAGCTGTGATCTGCTTACCCCTTCTGCAGTGCTGCCTCATGGGCAATGCTCCCATCTGCCTTTGGAAGCTAGCAGGCCAGGGAGTGTGAAGGCAACTGGAGGCTAAGCTTTCATGCTATTTCAATACTTTGAGCACAGAAGTGTTCGTTTCTTCACTAAGAAGATTTCATCCTGTTGATAAAAGGATGGAATTAAAGAACAGGGAGAAATGGGAGACAAACAAATTATGGCCCAAATTGTGGTCACTTATTTTGCCCATCTAGAACCCAAAATTGTGGGTGCCCATCTAGAACATGATTTTCTAAGCTTTTTGTTGTTACATAACCCTATAATACAGGTTTGAATGAACATGGCTCCTCATCACTGCTACTGCAGGTATGAGTGGATTAGGTCCCAGGATCTCAAACACAGATACCCAGTGGGTAAGGAATACAAAGTGGGGGAAAAAAGCATGAGTGAAGCCTGGCTTGTACTCACACAGACACAGGGTAAGGTTCAATTGCCTTGAAGGACAACATTCTTTCTCTTCCTCAAATTCCTTGAGTCCTTCACATGACACCTTTCACCTTCAGGAACAAAAGTGTACACAAGGTGATCCTTCACTAGACAACCTCAACTTATTACAAGAATCCTGTGGGGAAAACCAGCAAGTGATCATGTCACTGAGATTGCTTTGCAACTGTTTGGCTCTGAGAATACCAATGCTTTAAAATAATTCTGGTTTTTTTCTTGTAAGATATACACATTTTCACTACAATACAATTTAAAAACCAAATGCCTGATAGACTTATGTAAAGCCAAAAGCCCTGAGACGATAAATCACCTCATGCTTAGTCATCCTTTGTGAGCTTGGACTTGGTAATCCAATGGTCCTCTTTGGACCATTGAGCTTGAGCTTTCTGATTTTTTCTCTTATATTTCATTTGGACAGCTCCTAGATGATTCCAAAATGTCATCTTGCTAGATCTCAGACCTGAAACCAAGGTTAAAAAAAAAAGCCTCATCGCTTTGATCTTGTTCACTTTTGTTCCCTGTTTCCCATGCAGTTCTGTTAACAATTGGTTTCTTGCTTCATGGCTGAAACATCAGACACTTAAGTGAGTTGTATTCTTTTTAGATATCTTTGTGTCTCTCTTTAATGTGATGAGATATAAGTAGGTCCTTGTCACAGAATAAAACACAGCAAGTAGCTGGTTAGAGTTTTATCTCTGTAAAAGCTATGTAAGTTTGCCACAATCATATTGACATTTAACCTGATCCTTTTCCTCGAATACGTTACAGAAGGAGCTATGTTATATCCAATTACTGATACGATGAAGCCTGATTTATNAGTAGCTGGTTAGAGTTTTATCTCTGTAAAAGCTATGTAAGTTTGCCACAATCATATTGACATTTAACCTGATCCTTTTCCTCGAATACGTTACAGAAGGAGCTATGTTATATCCAATTACTGATAAGATGAAGCCTGATTTATCATTGTCCTGCATCACTGGCTAAAGTATATGTTGCACAGTGTTACTACATCAGGGTGTCAGTGTTTTAACCCACGTGCTATACTGCTGCAAATTATTGTACTGCTGCAAGGCATGCCAAACTGAACTCACCTCCTGTATACAAAATCCAAAAACTGTTATTTGATTTGGTGGCATTTAAGCATTGATCTTCTGCTCTCTGGCTTGAATTCTGAAAGAGGCCCAGAGGAGTCATGGACAGAAATCTCTTTGAAGGCAGTGTTATCCAGACAGGCAGATCCTTGAGATCCTTGGAACACCTGACCTGTGTCAGTACTAAAGTTCTTAATCTGAATAATGCTTTAAGTAAAATTACTAGGTGCCTTTACTTAAAAAAGGAGGAATGTAAATAGTTAGAAGCTTAGTGTTGCATGCAGAACTCGCATCAGTTTCCTTAGGCATAATACGATAGGCACAATCACTTCCTTTAACTCACAGACTCTGTGCTTCTTGGTGAAAGGTTCTGTTCCTATTGCAATTTCCTTAGTTAATACACAGATGTGTAATGAAGACAAGAGCTCCTAATTTTCATAACAGTTGACAAGTCAGTCTTTTCACATGAATTATCAGGTCAAGGTAAAGCTCAAATTGCCTTCCCTTCATAACACGCAGGACTGGTCAAGTAGAGGTGGAGTGGAAGTTAACAAGTCATAGCAAATTTAGAGAAAATACAAGCAGAATTGTACCGCAATTTTAAAATTATTCAGAAACCTCATGTTAAACACTTCTATATTTTTCAGTGATAAGAACACAAATTAGAGGATTAAATTACTTTGTGTTGGACTAAGTGATGGTGTTAGTCAACCACATAATTAATATCATAGCAAAACCATGGGAATTCTAGATCAAATATTCTACCTGTACAATCAGTCTTAGTTTGCTGTATTAAAATTAAATGCAACATTTAAAGTAAACCAAAAGGATGCTGTATTTCTATTATATAAACTACTTAATGCATTTTTTCCCAATTGTCTTATTCAAAAACACTGCAAATTAAATGTTTTCTATTTATATAAGGACATTTCTGTTGCAGATACATTTTTTGTAATTATAAACATGAAAAAAATTAAAATAGCAAAGAAATGTGATGCTTTGCTATTTGGAAAAAACTATTTGGTAAATTCTAGTCATAGAATAAACTACTGCAGGGCAGAAAACCTGCACTTTGGTTAGTTGTGTTTAGAATTTGGATAACTATTACTTTTGGCAATTAAACATGAACAAAGTGTGAGCTGAAAGAAAATACGAAAATCAGCACTGTGCTAACTTGAACAGACAAAGTTCAATAGCAATTAAAAACCCAAAACTCTCCAAGGGATGTGACAGGAATATCAATAAAGAAGTCACATAGTGACAATGTTTGAAAAAGCCATTAAAGGAAGCAAAAATCAAATTTCACTAGTTCCTGGATCTGTTTACTTTTAATTAATAAAGAAAACGTTACCTAAAATACTTGATGAATATAGCACACTGGTCAAACTAAAGAAATCTAAACCTAGGTCAGGTTGACCTGTGTTCTCCAGTAATACAAAACAGACCTCACTTTCATTTCTTTCAAGTCAAAAATCACCAATGATTTTTATAAGAGCCATGTTGGGCTTACACTTCAATCACCATAAAGCACAAAGCTACTGTCAGGGTAGTTTTTCAGTCACTGTGTACTGAAATGTCCAGTGCTGTAGAGACCTGACAAATTATCTGGCACAGGAGTTATGCCACAAGTTAGAAACACAAGAAGATAAAACCATGCTGCTTCAATGAGAATTGAGATGTCAATGAAAGTATCCATAATTCTAAACACTCATGACATTGGCACATATATTAGCTATGGCACCCCCAGCACTGATTTGGTATGACAGGAGGGCCTAGGAAACTTGCAGATTGTTCTTACTGTTTTAAGGTTGATAGCATCTCTAACACCTTCCGGTGCATATGATAGCAAAAATCTAGTTTATTCAGTTTTCTGTTTGGCTGAAGCTCTCTTGAACAGCCTTTGTCTCTTGGAGCTAAATATCTCTCAGTTCGTGTCTTCCTGAAGAGGTCACTTCCTTCTTTTCTCAGAATCATATCTCCACTGAGAAAAGTATGGAGCTTCCTTAAATGGTTGGTTATGGATTCAGCTAGTCCAAGTAGGCTGATAGCACAATAGGGTTGAAAGTTAAACTACTGCAAATAAGCCATGTTTTGTGCTGGATACTATGCATGGGTTTTAAGAATAGAACATTCTAGTAATTTTGCCAGGACAATATGTGTGATCTGATCCACCATCAAAGCCTAGTGGAATTAAGGAATCAATGCCCTGAAGGAAAGCATCTACTCTTGTAAATCACCATTATTAGGAGATGACAGAATTTATTTACAGAGCAATGATCCAGTGCCTTCTTTTCCAACTTTATTTCAACAACTCCTAAACACAGTGGAAGGGAAAGGAGCAACAGAAAGCTCAGGCACAGAGCATCATAAAAATGAGTAACTTTGAAGCTGTGATGAGGCAGGAAAAAGACAGATTGCATAAAAAAGAGGCATGGAACATGACTTGTTTAAACGAGCTTCCTCTCAACACGAAGACAAGTAATGAGTGAAACTATCTGAGCAGTTTAAGAGGGAAAAGTAGAGTATATATAATTAAACCACATACATCTTTTGCAGGTGATGTCAAAACATTGTGTCAAACCCTGCTTTGGCCAAACAGCTGCACAACAATGCATTTTCTAGCACCCCACTGGCAGAACAGCTTATGAAATTCATAGTGTTTTAGTAGTACAATTTGCTTCACATCACAATCCTAGTTGGCACTAATATAAACAGCAACTTGCTGAACTACTACAACTCTACAAATAGGTTTCAGGCTGGAGGATATTCATTTAGGGGCACAACATCCAATATACAGATAGAAATAGAATTACTTAAAGCCTTTGCCCTTAATCTAACTTCCCAAATAAGACACAAAATAATATTCTTACAGAAATTACTGAAAAGTTGATTGAAACTGAAGGCCCTAATTTCAAAACTGAGCCGTTGCATGTAACGCCAATGACAATAACGTGCGTAGATATTAGATCATTACTGTTTTTAACTGTGCAAAATTACAGGCTGGTCTAAAGATTTTATAATAGATTGAGCGATCTCTTCTTTGTCAATAACCGGTCAATCTCTGTTTTTTCTGTGAATAAATGTTAACAGTAAGGCCTACAGTACAACCAACAGAAATTCAAATGGGGATTTTTCAGACCTGGAGATCTGTTTTTGTAAACAATTTGATGTTATGTCATAGACCATGAAAGATGACGCTAGAAACAGGTCATGGCTATGCTGTCAGTAACATGAGTCAATTATCACTGAACTGCTGTCTTCCCTTTAAATGTTACTGTATTCCAGTCATCTAACAGTGACACTTTGAGAAGTCTGCACAGCAAACAGGACACATGAATTATAAGGTGTGCTAGAAAGGAGTCAATGCTGACTGTCAACAGAAAAGCAAGCTTGACAAATTAGAAGGCTGATTCAGGGGTTTTTTTTCCTTCACTTAACTTTGCCCAGTCAAGGATAGGAAACTTCCTTGTTTATGTTTTTTAAGCAGACTAAGAATACAAGTAGATGGCTTATGTAATGGCAGTGACTATAAAATAGACACTATATATGTTGTTTTGAACTAATTTGAGGAACTAGATAAATGGAATGAAAACATAATGTCTGCCTGGTCTCTAACATATACCATATACTATCTCAGGGGATTCAGTTCAATTCCTAGTGTTCAGGTCTCAACCAGCGTAGACAGGAAATCTTAATAGAAAGCGGATAACTTGCTGCTTCATTTATCCCCTCCCCGTATTCTTCCTTCCACCCTTAAATCACCATAAAATGTAAATTCAAGAGAAATCTCATAATGCTTTAAGTTCAGACAACACCTTGGTCTTCCTTTGCTGCCCAGCTCTCCTCAACATCACCCTCATAAGTGTAGCATCTAGCCATAGCAATCGAGAAAACTGAGACCACCAAAAGATCTAAGAAAGCTCCTAAAATCTCCACTGACAGTTACTTGACTTCAAGCCAAAAATTTAGCCCTAGCTTTCCTGAGGTAACAATACAAAAGTAAGTCACCTGATCTTAAGCACAAATTTAACAGGAATTTAATCATGGCTAAGATTAACTTGGTTTCAGGTTGTTTGAAAGCCACAGCTTCAACATCTAATTTAAGGGGTAAAAGTTGGGATATAACAATTAATACAAAAATGTCTCTCTTTTAATATCGTATCTCCTATAAGCCTGAAAAAGGGCAAACAGATCATCCTAAATCTCAGAGGACTCAAATTAGAATTGAAAGGCAGATTGATTGACTTCTCTAGGGGTCAAAGGTATTGCTGTTGTTTTCTCAGTACCTACTCTAATACAGAGATTTTACTATAAAATATCAGCTGTTTTCTTGCAGCACTATAAACTGTTGGATTGCATTGTGAAGGAACATGTGGATTAATTGCTGAGATCAGGAAAATAACTAATTTTCATTTCTATGCTATTAGATTTAACTGAAGGTGAACTGCTAGATGGAGCTGACATCAGAGTCTTCTGTCTGCACACCATGCCATTGCGGTTTTCGTTTTACAAGGTACAAACAAAATGAACATGTATCCTGCACCACCCATATCTCAAACTACTTTGCACTCTCTTGGGTCTGAAATCCCACAGCAGTCCTGTAAATCGGAGTCACCATGCTGTATAAAGCTTCCCAGATGCAAATAAAATGTCTTTTTAAAAAAAAAAAAAAGTCCATCTGAGCAAGTTAAAAGCCACATAAAGAAACTTCAAGGCAGTTTATCCAATCAGGCAGAAGGAAACTGTTTGATTTGGATCTGAGCAGAAACATGACTTGCTAAGAGTTGCCAGCTGCAAGACCAGGCAGCATGAGATGGCGATTCCCCTGGATATGTACACACACACGCAAACAAACACCCTCTGCACCCAGTACCTGTCAGCCCTGGCTTGGCGCTGGCTCCAGCCTCCCAGCACAACTCGCTTGCACCCAGTCGTTGTCTCTATCCCTACAAACACAACAGAGGATCACACAGAGGATGAGCAGGATGGTGAAAAGGAGGGGTATGAGGAAGACAGCCTTTGCCACCCGGGACACCATGGGCTGTATGTCCCCAGGTAAGGGTGGGGAGCTGGGACCCGCAGCAGGAGGTACTGCTGTAAGTGTGGATGTGCGTGTCTGTGCCACACATGCATGGTTGCACCCCAAGGAGACCTCTGGGGCCCCCATTCAATCCCAACCCTGCCTGCAAAACCCTTCCCACTGCCTTTTCTGTGCCTGCTGCTTCCCCCCTGCGCAGCACAGCTTTGTTGTTCGCCGGGAGAACAAGGTATTTAACTGGCAGGAAAATGTCACCCAGCGTGTTTGTCAGATCCAATAGCAGCTGCTAAGCAGCGAGATCTTAACTTTTCATCCAGTGGAGAGAAGGGGGAAAAGTCTACTATCTTGTAGGGGGCTAAATTTGCTATATTTCTTTGGGAGGAAAAGCAGATAAAGTGAGCAGAAGTTTTCTCAGCTGTGACACCTGCAGGTTGGGTCTGACAGTGAAGAGCTGTTTTCTTTCTGTCTAGTTACCTTCTTTGTTTTTTTAGCTTCATCTCTATCATGTTTTCTGAAACTAGGGATTTCTTTCCTAGTTCTTTGTCCCTTGTAGGAAGTATTTTGCTGCCTGGGCAGTGAGCCAAACATTGTAACTGCAGAAGAAATTTTTCTTGATTTACTCCAACAGACCTTCATGAATATTCTTAAAAATGGCATGCTGCTTTATTAGACTTCTGAATTATTAACAGTTCCCAAGTTAAGATAATTCCTTGTTAATGTTATTTTGACTTTGTTTTATGATTGCATCTGGCTGAGGATAACATTTACAGGTACTGTTTTGTCTAGTAGCTTCTTTATGCGTTGCAATACATTTATTTTATCTTGGATAAATACATTATGCATAACTGCTCTCTTTTCCAAACTAGTAAGGCTCAATTTTTGGAAAAGTGGAATGAAAAACAAGGTTCTAGTTTCCAATTTTTAAAGCTTGGTGGTTCTTTTGTTCCCTAGCAGCTTGTGTGCTGCCCTGCCACAGGTCCTATCACACGCGCACTTTTCATCTTACCCGTCTCTGCAGATTGCCTAGCCCTCATCCTTTCCTTTCCTTCTCTTTTCTTGCATTATGTTTTCATGCTTCTCTCTCATCTTGATTTCTTACTGGTCTCCTCGCGCACCCTCTCCACTGCTATTACTTGTGCTGGCACATCCTTGCTTTCTTGTAGCCTTTGACATACCCTTGCCTTATGAGTTGAATATATTGTGCAGAAAGCTCCTGGTGTGGAAGTCTGTCGGCTTTCTGTGCTGTTGCCAATGGAGTTAAAATTGTATCTACAATTTGCCAGTGAATATCTCCAGATGAATCACATCTTTGAGATCATATTAGCTAATGAATACTGTCGAGCTCTACAAGCAGCTATGTCATTTAATAAATCACATTACACATAAGCCTAACTTCTTAGCTGGGACAAATTACCGGTCTTGTTAGCACCAGATGAAGACTTGGACTATTTACTTTTCAGTCCTTTTTTCATCTTTCTGCAGAAGGTACAGCTTAAGATACAACTGAATTTTTCTTTTATTAGCATTTCACTTGGAATGTAATCTTGATTAGTGAGGAGCTATGGGGATTTTCAGTTCAGAAAGAGTCATCAGAAAAATCTATCCTGATATAGAGTTATCATATACTCTGCCCTGATCTGCTATATAATTTCATAACACTTGCTACAGTCAAGCTCATAGACTTGAGTTTGATTAGCATATATTTTCCAGAGAGGCACTCAGACTTAATTTAAAAATGAAAAATCTCCTGTTTCTCAGGGTCATTTGTTCCAACAGCTAATTACTTTTACTTAAAAACCAAAAAAGACAAAAGAAACCCCAGCTCTCTCCACTGTAACTTATTTTGTTTAGCTGAAGTCCTCAGCCTTGACTCTTGTTAATGCCTCTCCTAGCTTGGCTTTTCATCTTTTCACGCGTAGTATTTTGTCTCCAAGAGGGTACGGACATAACATAATTAATTGATGTCAATGTCTCTGAAATACACTCAGCTCCCTATGACATTTTTTTCTGAGCATTTAATCACTTTTGCAACATTCAATCACTATCTGCACAATTTTCAACACTCATCCTGATGCAAGGACATTTCAAAGTCTGCTGTGATCAGTTCCAGAATATGCAATGAAAGTAGTTCTCAGCCTTTTTAGAATGAACTTTTTTCCCTTATTTGTTGTTTTGTTTTTTTTTTTCTTACTGTACACATTGATTCATATCTAGAGTAATAAGGAAATGTATTGTACGGGCAGTTTGCACAATAAACAACCAGAACTAAACTCTTGAAATCCTGTCCACAGAAGAGGGATTACCAATAATAACATGGTTTAAAGGAATGCTAGCAGAAATACTACCTCTTTCTCCATGTTATTTTTGTATTCCATTGAGCATGTGTACAGTTCAAGGACAAAGCTAAATAACACAAAAAGACTGCTTTTAGTTCTTCAAACAACTTGCTGGGTAATGCTGAATAAACAAGTTAACCTAATATTTTTCCACCTTTAAAATAACACTTTGAGATTTCCTAGTAATTTTGCTGGAGATACATTTAAACAAGCATTATGTATTAGTCCCCTAAAAATCAGCTGGACATTTAGATAAATACAGCAAGGTGAATGTTTCCAATATTAGTATTCAAAAGAAAACCAGCATTAAAAAGCGTGGTTTGAGAGGAGCAGAGCCCTAGGTGTTACTGTGATGCGACTACAAAGAAGAAAATTTGTCCAAGACTTGTCCATTGCTACCTGTGCTTCTGCCACCTAGGAGCTAAGCCCACAGTGGATAGCATACCTAAATCCAAAACCACTTCTGTCTCCTTGTGTTAATTCTTACTTTCCCTGGTATATTCCCTTCCAGCAGCATTTGTTAATATTTCATTTTAATGTAAGATTAGCCCGTTCAATCCAATGATGGCCAGATATCACTATCAGTTAATGGGAAGGTCCCCGAAGACAACCTGTCGCTCATGATGCGTAAAAATAATGTGTGATTTAATACTATAAATGTAATGTGACAACAGCCATATTACAAATTACAGCAGAAACTAAGCAGCAGAATCACAAACAAAATCTGCCTCCAGATCCTCTGGGCTTAGCTTCACTTCACTAACAGTTTAAAGAATGTCTGATGAGGATTGCTATTAACACATACAAGACAGTACAAGCTTGGTTAAGTGTGAGATAAACCACAAATGAACAGGTAACAAATATGACATTTTGAACATATTCAGAACAGATTATCTAAACCCGTATTTTTAAAATAACCAAGCTCAGTGCTTAACTTCAAATTTAAAGAGATGTAACACAACCGGAGATAAATATTGCTGACGTGACCCCGGGGGCAAGAAGAGGCTGTTCCGTCTCCCTGCAGCAAGCCTCTTGTCAGAGCCTGAATGAGAGCAGCCGGTCAGCGCACCCAGGCTTTCTGAAGCACAAAGTCTACAAAGGAACTGGACAGAAACACCATCCTCTACCACACCATCTGACATATTCTACGAGTCGGGTTTTTTTCCAACAAAGGCTGCAGAATTGTGCTAGTCAATCACAGACCTTGTCTAACATAACCCGGAAAAGGCTCATTGCCCAAAACAAAGTTAACTGGTTTGTTTTGGTGGGGTTTTTAATACAACTTTGAAATGTTTCTCGGTGAGCACTGTTCCCTAACTACCACACGCGCATCGCCAGCGCCCCGAAGGCCAGCGCTCCACGGACCACCGCGGACACCTCCCCGCTCCCCTCGGCCGTCGCTCCCAGAAGGCGGCTTCAGCGGGGCCCGGGCCACCCCCTCCCTTCTCCCGGGGGGGAACGGCCGGTCGGCCTGCCTGCCTGCCAGCCGCCACCGCCGGGCCGGGCCGGGCCGGGCCGGGCCGAGCCGAGCCGAGCCTCGGGCAAGGCCCCAGACAAGCCTGACTACCGCGGGTGTAGGCCCGCGAGCTGCCCCGCGCCCGCCGCGAGCGCTGCCGAGAGAGCGGTGGGGCGAGGACCCAGCCGCCACCGCCCGGCCCGCGTCGAAGCCCGGCCCATCTGCTGGCAGAGCGTCTGCCCCGCTTAGGGCGCACGCGCAGTACTCGCCCCTGAAGGCCGCCCGTTTCCCGGCAGAGGAACGCCCCCGTGGGGACCTGGCGGGCGGCGCGCATGCGCGAGGCGGCCCTGCGTGCCCGGTTCCGGCGGGGGCGGAGCGGCGGCGAGGCCAAGCCAGGCCAGGCTAGGCCCTGGTGGCAGTGGCGGCGCCATGCGTGCCTGGTAGAGTGCGGCGGGGGCGGAGGGTCGAGCCGCAATGAACCTGCGCGGCTTGTTCCAGGATTTCAACCCCAGGTGAGGGCGGCCTGGCCCTTAACGGGCGGCTCGGCGGGGCCCGGCGGCCTCCGCTTCGGTGTAGCGCTGCGGTCGGGCGGAGGCTACCCCAGTAGCGGGAC
>VZSC01012822.1:821546-854426 GCA_013398225.1 Steatornis caripensis | reverse complement strand
GGCGGGTCGCATGGGTCGGGAAGCGGCAGTGTTAGCCTGGTAGCGCGCTGGGGAGCGGCGCCGGCCCGGTCCGGAACAGCGTTGGTGCGCGGACCTTAAGCGTTTCAGCGGCGCTCGGCTTCGGGTAGCTGTTCCGCAGGGCGGGTGGAAGCGCTCCGGTGCGGGCGGCTCGGGGGTGTTCGGACACGCTGTTCCTGATGGGCTTCCCCCCGACGGCCGTGGGTGCCTGTGCGTGCTCCCCTCGGCGGGTTCTCGGTCAGGATGGCTGTGAGCGCCGGCAGCCGTCATCTGCTTTCCAGGCCAAATTCTGATCGTTTTGTTTTGTTCTATTATATAGCTTTCTCAAATTCCTCTCAAGTCTCGTTCCGGTCTTTGAATTCTTCAACTTGATGATGTGGGGCTGAAAGTTTTATACTGGAAAGCAAAGTTGCCTTATGCTCCAGCACAGGCATTTGGCGTATGGTAGAGGCTCGGTTTTTGCAGGTGTGATGGCTTCGTGCTTAACAATCCTAGTCTGGACGTGGAGAATTGCTGATGGCGCTTCTTCGTTCTGGGCTCTCTTACAATTAACAAGATGACAGTTGCTACAGCTTGGGCTTCTGCTGCCTTGCCAAGCAAGTATGGATACGTGTAACTTCTAGAGAAGCTGAGAGAATGAGTTGAATTTTGCAGGTTTTGCTGTTACCAGGTATTTTAAGACCACAGAATAAAGGCCTGTAAGTAACTTGTGCAGGGTGGCATGGAATACTGAGAGTCCTGGGAAAAATCTTACTTGTGAAAGAGGCCCTACATGGTTGCAGTTACAAAAACCTGTGTTCAATTGGCTGTTTTGACAAACAGAAGGGTAACCAGTGCTTCAGGAAATGCATTGTTCCAGAGACATTGAAATAAACAATTTAAATACGTGTGGTTGGGAGTAATGGAAAAGTAGGAACAGAAGCTCCAGAAGCTTCGAAAATGTTTGCTAAGCAAGTTAAGTTATTTTTGCTAAGCAAGTAAGTTATTGCTAAGCAGTACTTGCAGCTTATTTGGATGACATATAAACGATGAATGAGCAAGCTGAATGTTGCAGTTGTGCAGATAACTTAATGTTGAATGTTTTGATGTTTACTGGAACACTTGGGGAGCACTGATACTCTACCACATAGTATTTTATTTCTGTGTGGATTGAGGAGCCAGAGAAAGTACAAATTACACAAATATTGACTATTGGAAAAGTGTGAATAGCCTAGGAAGCTGAGGGATCTCTTTGTTGCTGTGAAGAGTGACTGTTGTTTTAGATCATCCTCGCCTGAGGTAGTTTCATGAAGCATGTACAGAGATGCTCATACAATAAAACTGCTTTTTATTCTTAAGGGGCAGCTAAGACACTTGTTCTGAACAGAGGCAAAGCAGCTTGATATCTAAACAAGGCAATGCTGATCTAATGGGTGTTGTATTATTTGAGGAGAGTGAAAGTGGGTAGTTTGAGTTGTGCTGTTTGAGTAAAGGTAGTATTCTTGACTATTGTTGCTTTACTCTCTAGCAAGTATTTACTCTGTTCCTTAGGTTATCCATATTTTAAGAGACACATAATTACTTCACTGAAGTGGTGTTGAAGCCTAATTACATGTTTTCTAGTTTGTGATCCTCTGGTGAATGGGTGGGTGACTTTTTTGCTTCCTGTAGTGTGAGGAAATCATGTGCTGTGTCATTATTTTGTCTGATTTTTGGTGGTACAAGCAATCGCTGTGCCACTGCTCCCAAGGATTCTGGATACATTTACTCATTCTTGGGTTGAGTAGTTTATAAAATATATCACCATAACTATTTTAAATTTGTAAGCACCATTCTAAGTATTCCAGTTAGAAACTTCACACTATAGCCAGTAACTTTGTTAAAAGTTTAACCTGGTTTTTGTTGGTTTTTTTATAATGTTTCTTTTTCTAACTGAATGTAAAAATAAATCTCTGGAGTCTGCCTTATTACAATAGGTAATAGTTTTTCATCTTTAGTTAAAAATAGTGTGGGTAAAACTACAGAGTTTTTGACGTTCAAAATTAAATTCCATAATTTAATCTCATTTGATTTGTATGAAAGAACACATTTTCTAAAAACATGTACAACTGGTCTATTTCTGAGCTTCTAATGGTACAGCTCCCGACAGGATCCTTGTGGGAGGGAACTATATATAGATGTTGGTTCATTAAGTTTGTCATGCAAGAATGCCTTTGATGTGTTCCCTTGAAGCAAGGGTTTTATAAGTGAAGGAGATGACATATGCTATATTTATGATGAAATACTCGACTCTTCAGAACTGATTTGATTCTTTGCAAAGAAGTTTGACACACGTTTTCTGTTAAGGAGTATCCTGATTAAATTTCAAATATGACTGATCTTCTTGTTCTCTACAAAGTTAATGTTAAGGTGCCTGCCTTAATTTCTGTTATTTTTGTTTGTTTAATAGCAAATTTCTGATCTATGCCTGCCTACTGCTTTTTTCTGTCTTGCTCTCTCTACGTCTGGATGACAAAATTCAATGGAGTTACTGGGCTGTATTTGCTCCCATATGGCTGTGGAAGTTAATGGTGATTGTTGGTGCCTCCGTGGGAACAGGAGTATGGGCCCGAAACCCCCAGTATCGGTACGTTGAGGATCTTTCTTTTGCAAAACAGAGGAAACATAATGTGTTTTCTGTACTGAATCAAATTAGAAATAGGATCCAGAAAGTTTGTTTTCAGCATATTTAAAATAATGATCATAACCTGTAAATAGCTTGATGCAGCTATGGATGTCTGAATCCTAGTTGCAACAGTTTTTCACAAGCTTCAGCAATGTTGTCTTTGGGGAGCTAAAACTTCTCGTGGAGCGGCTGTTTGTGCTTTTCCATTAGAACATTGGGAATTCTTTCCTTTAGTGTAAGCCATGCAGAAATATGTATCTTCATATGCACTAGTAATATACTATATTTAATTGGATGTTTTTTTAAAATCAGTTTCCTGAAATGTACAGATCAGCCTGAAGAATATTGACTATTTTTGGTTTTTGTCTCCTTGGTGTGCATATAACCTCAGTGAACATATGGATGAATATTCGGTGATTCTTGAATAGGCAGACAACAGAGAAATTTTTTTCAGGCTTTAGTTGCAGTTTTGTAAGAAATATTAAAGTAGTTTAATCCACTAATATAGGCAAATGCGTAACATTTGCAAAGTAAGATGTTTGTGGGAACAAATTCTGTAAATTCCTTTTCATTTTTGTCAAAGTTGTTTAACATTGATATTTTAAGTGTCAGTCTAGGGTAAAATAACTTTCAGACCTTTAAATACATCAGTGTTTACTTTTTTGGTAATCCGAGTAGGATGTGAATTTGAACATGTTAGGGGAAAAGAAAAACTACACGAAGTACAATAAATTCAATCCTCTTTTCTATCTGTGGTGAATACGACATGAAAAATGGTGTGCACAGGTCTCATTCTCATACCTGGTATTGTGTGGTTCTGGTCTTTTTTGCCCCTTCTAGTAATGGTTCTACTTGTGTAGGAAAAAGTGTGGTTTCTCTGTGGGTGCTGTTATTTTACAGGCATTTGACTTTTCAGTAGTAGGCAATATTCTGTTGCACTACACTGATTTTGATGACTAAAGAAATTCTGGGGAAAGACATTGATTCAATGAAAGCTGTGCAGGAACCAAACAGCTAATTTTAGACTGAGGTGATTTCCTAACAGCCTGTATGATATCTGTGTATTTACATAGCAGCCAAGAAATCCTGTTTTACCTGCACAGCTATGGAATCCTTAGAAAATTTGCAAGTTGTAAAAATCCCACTGCCCCCTTTCACTAAGATACTTGAAATGTGCAGCTTTATGGGCAAGAAGTCATGTTACATCATCAGGAGTGTAGTTTAATAGTGGCTATTTGGGTGTAATGTGTACGCTCATTAAAAACGAGCGTTAATATCTGACACTTAACAATGGTAAACATGTCTTGGGATGTTTGCAGGGTAGTGTGCTTTCTTATTGACAAGTGAACTGAATGCTTCCTTATCCTCTCTTTAGAGCAGAGGGAGAAACCTGTGTGGAATTCAAAGCCATGTTAATTGCAGTAGGCATCCACCTGCTACTGCTGATGTTTGAAGTGCTGGTCTGTGACAGGATTGAAAGAGGAACTCATTTCTGGCTTCTGGTCTTCATGCCCTTGTTCTTTGTATCTCCAGTGTCAGTAGCAGCTTGTGTGTGGGGCTTCCGACATGACAGGTCTCTGGAGGTAAGGCTTCGTTTGTTATGTGCAAAACTTGTGGCAATGCAAGACTCTTATCAATTCAGTTACAGTTCATCTCTCAGTAAAGCATGATATGAATGACTGCATCAGTAGAATTAATTGTTTGCACTGACATGCTAGAGTAAAAAATCAGAATCAGGAATAGTATTATTTTTTCTACTCTTTTCTAGTTTTTTCAGCTACCAAATTGCAACGTGTTTTAAACCTGACTTTTTATTACTGTGTGTTAAAACAATTCACCACAAACTCTGCAATATGATTAGACACTTAAATGAAAATTACTGAAAAAAATCTAGTGATAGTAAGCACTGTCCCTAGGCAGAATTGAACTTCCAGAGCCGTAGATAATCAGGATTGAAAATTTCTTACTGTCCCAATCTGTGTGCTTAATCCTTTAATTTGGGAATGCAGGTGATAGGCATACAACAGTAGGGTTTTATTTTCTGCCTCTGTCTTCTTTCCTCACTAACTCACTCCTTTTGGTTTTGGAAGAACTTCACAAGGATTCTCAAGATCTTCCTGCAGTTGTAGCATTTTGCAATAAATTTGGAATTCTTACTGAATTGATATTTAAGGGGGTTTTTTTGCTATGTCCTTAAACTACTCCATGATGATTAAAAATTGGATCTTTAGATGAGGTTCAGCTTTTCCAGCTTTTTTGATTTCAAGGGAATATTTCTCTAACGTTAGCATAAGCCAGGTTTCTCTCTGTAGAGAGAAATATTTTTGGTAAGTGATTGTTAGGACGGCTGGTACACTGAGACCTTAAATTGTTGATTTAAAAATATTGCAAATAGAATTTCATTTTGGAGAGTTCTACTCACAGTAACTGTTCCCTAAAAGTAAAATTTGTGTAGAAGTACTTGCCTACTACTGGATGATGCTTAATTACCCATTGATTTACAGATGACTGCACAGCTGCTAAGTAGTGGCAGAAAAAAATGGAATCCCCCCACCCCTAAAAGGCAACAGCTGTCTCAAAGAAAATAAGTTGTGTAGTTGAACCGTCAACTCATTTTTTTACTATTTTGTCATCTTCACTTAGTGCTGTTGTACTTTCTTTTCTTTTTACTCTGGGAGTATTTCATTATTTCCCTTTAATTTGCTAGAAACCTAAGAGAGGCTGTCTTTAATCCAGGGTATTAATTTTTGGCATGAGTAGTCAAAGTAGTTGTTTATTATTTTCATAATTATTTAATCTGAAAAATATATTGTTTGCTTGTTCCTATTCTGAAACTGATTAGGTGATCAGTAAGTACGTAGTGGGGTTTAGTCTATGTATCATGGTGGGCTCGGAAAAAGCTTTCTTTGTGTTACATTACTTTTACAGTCAATACAGCACTATTTATTTAAGGCATATTGAATTCATTAAATTGTGAGTCTGGCCACTCCAAATATACATGCACTTGCCATATATAGCTTAAATGTTAACTTGATTCTAAAAATTATTTATAGCAATTGATCCTCTGATTTCTTTCTTTTTCTATCTATTTGCTCTTGCAGTTTTCAGGTTGCTTGGTCTTATGCTTGAGTGTGGGGTTCTTTGGTAGTTTATTCTACCAGTGGTACAAAGTTGTTTTAAATCTACTTTTCCAGTCTTTTTAAAGTAACCTGTACTTCAACAGCGAAGGCTTCAGTGCAGTCTCTGAAGTAGGCAAGTGCCTGTTGCCTGTTGGATTTTTGACTCCCTGTACTGTGAATTTCAAAGGCATTTATCTAAGAGATCATAGTACAAAATCGTATATGTTAGTGAAAAGTAGCATGTAGTGTCTGAAATAGTGCATTTCAAAGATGCCTTACAACCCTATGTGGTTTTTTAAAGTGCAAAATGCTTCTAACTTACACTCAAGAGAGTTTCAGTTAGTCTTTTCAGATACTAATTCTGTTTGATCTTTGAAATTCCTACCCATGTAGAGTTGCCCATAAACTTTAGAAACAGAATCTTGCCAAGTGTGATGGTGTTTCATTGTTGCACTTTGTGCAAGATAGACACAAAGGATTTTTTTTAAAGTATTTTTTAGGGTTAGTTCTCATAGTGACAAGCAGGACACACAGAAAGCTTTCATTAACTTTTTTTTATGAGAAGTATTGCTTTTCAGTATTGCATCAAAATGCAGGTGTCTTCAGTGTCATTTCAATTATTTCTCAATTATACAGTAAGTGATTGAATTTGGATGTCATCTTCCACTATTGCATGTATTTCTTTTTCTTCCTGGATAGAGCTGGGACTTTTAAACTGGACTGTTAGTAGTTAAACCCATTAACTTTCATCTTTATATTACTGCAACTGCTAAACGGTATCTTTAAAGATAGGTTTTGTTAATTTTAAATTGAAGGACTTTTTACTACTTGTTAATTTAATTCTAGCAGTATTTCGTATCTGAAGAAAATAGTTGTTTTCCAGTGCTTTGCTTTTTTCAGTCTGATTAGTTTGGCTTTTCTTGTCACTCTGTGTTGCAGATGTGCTTTTATTTATTTTTTTTTAGGGATACTTAGTAATCTAATGTAAATGCAAATTATGTTCCATATTGCCATGATAAGCATGGAGTCCAAAAATTCGTTTGACAGAGATTTTGGTTATCTTGGAAATAGCTTTATCCTGCTAAGAGTTAACTAATGTATTTTCTTTTTCTAGCTGGAAATCTTGTGTTCAGTCAATATTCTACAATTCATATTTATTGCACTCAGACTAGACGAGATCATCAGATGGCCTTGGCTTGTATGTAACAAGTGTTTTCTTCTTACCCGTGTATAATTGCTGAATTTCATAAAGACATTTACTGTAGAGAATAGTTAACGTATCATCAGAGTCCATGATCACATTTTTGCTCACTTAACAAACCTTTGCTGAAGGTCTGGCATTTCACTCGGTGATGGGTAGCGGAGGCTGTTCTTTGAGCGTTTCATCCTTGTGGGGAGAAGGATGTGCCTTCAACTGCAATTGATCTCTGATCACTTGTTAGAAAGAGAAATCCTAACCAAAAGTTTCCAGCGGGAAGACTAAACTAGCCATGAAAATCAGTAGTGACTTAGGGAATGTGTTGGTAAATGTGGTGTGGTAAATAATGAGTTTTATTTGATGTGTTAGCATGCATGTAATTCCACTTAACTCTGCAAGCTGTCACTGTCAAAACTGCTGAGACCTTCTGTGCAAGTGCCTTTAGAACACAAAAGCGCTGTTTCTGTGCCTGGGTTTTTGTAAACTACCATGAAACTGGTAATCTGGCATGATCATGACCGCCCTTTCTATTTTCCAAAAAGCTAGGAAAAGGATCTAATTCAGAAACTGTCTCAAGTAAGGTGTCCAGTGTAGAAAATACTTGCTAAATTTGGTTTCAAGTACTGTTTGAGCCCATGTATCATCACAGAAACCTTATGAAAGTTGAACTACACTGACTTCAATTTCAATTGTTTCAGACTGATGGGGTTTACAAAGCTAACTGAGGAACCCCAGATTGCTGTTACAGCTCATAACAGTGCACATGATTTGTGAAGCTTTTCTGTTAGAGATTATTTTAGTTAAAGAGCATTAGACAAATTTTGTTTTCTTGTTTAGACTTAATATGTAGACTTGCTTTATTTAAAAACCCCACACCTGAAGCAAATCAAACTGATAAAAATGTATCCCTGTCAGTGGGGGAAAAAGCAGTTCATTTCTTTCTCTTTCAGGTTGTTTGCGTTCCGCTGTGGATCTTGATGTCCTTTCTGTGTCTAGTTGTGCTCTATTACATTGTATGGTCTGTTCTATTCTTGCGCTCTATGGATGTGATCGCTGAGCAGAGGAGGACACACATAACAATGGCTGTCAGCTGGATGACTATTGTAGTTCCACTGCTCACATTTGAGGTAGGCAAAAGCATGACGAGTTTTATATATCTTGTTCTTTTTTCAGTGAGTGACGAATGTTGCTGTGTCTCTTTTTTGAACTTACTAACATGAGAATACTGCTTTTCGTTTTGGAATAAAATATTAACAGCAAATACAAAAGAAAACCAAGAATTCTATGTTTCTTTAGTTTTTTGAGTAAAATATGCATCACATTGGGACTGTAACTACATGTTTCTGTGGTGGCCATTTTTCTTCGCAGATGGGTGTAGTTAAAGATCAGAGATCAGCATACATTTTAAGAAGCCTGAAAGAGAGTATTGCAATTAAACTGACATTGTATAATTTTTTTGCCATTTAGATCTTACTAGTACACAGACTGGATGGGCATAATTCTTTTTCTTTTATACCCATATTTGTTCCTCTCTGGCTTTCGCTGATAACTTTAATGGCAACAACATTTGGACAAAAAGGAGGAAATCACTGTAAGTATTTAAAAATCATGGAAATAGCTTGAAACTCAAGGCTTAAATATATTTTGTTAAGACTTGTATTTTCCAAAAGGGCTTTCTTGTGTGTATTCTCTCATGAAAGAATTCAGGTGTCTGTTACTATTGTTTTCAGTGTTTACAGTGCCTCTTGCTTTTTTTTTCCTTATTCCTATAAGACAGTAACTTCTGCTGGAACTCAACTTGAAGTCTCTGGGATTTTAAAACTTAGCCTTTTATCCTTCCTTATTTACATGGGTTTCATTGTCACAGGACATGGCTGGATCTTTCTACTCTGGTTTCTGAAAATAGTGTAGCACCTTCCAGTTTTAATTAGCATTTGTCCTAGTAGTCTGAACTAGTATTCTCTTTCCTCTTTGGCCAAACAGTGCTCTGTGCTGCTCAGTGGTAACTTCAGTTGCCCAAGTGGCCAGTGTAGATTTACTAGGTTTTCATCCCCACCACAAGCAGCACTGCCAAAAGGAGCGTTTGCACTTTCAGCCATTTAATGTTACTGAACCAGTGCAGACGAGTAGCTCTTCCCATCCACACTGCAGTTCGTGTTCCTTGTTGACAAGGCAATAAAATTTGTTCGGATTTTTCAGAGTTGAAAGGAACCAGCTGTGACTTTCTTTGTTAGATAAACTCACTTCAGTTTTGGTCTGATTGTGTAGTATATTGAGAATTTTTTCTTCAGTCATGACTAAGCTTATCTCCATACATTTAGTTTACTATTTATGGAAAATTGTTACTGGTGATTTTTGGTGGTGTTTTTTTCTGAAATGCATGCCCTCAATATCTTATGGCCCAATTAGTCTTTTGGAAAGCCACATAGCCGTTTTGTCTTCTGTAGTTAGTAAATATGTACATTTTCAAAAAAAAGACTATTCATCTAAAATAAGCCTTAGAAGACTTGCATGAAAATCCACCTCTAAAGCACTAAGCAAAATACACCAGTTGTCCATGAAGTATAATCTCTGCAAAATGATGGGTTGTATGGGATCTTCCCTGGCAAATGCTTAATATCTCGCTTTTGTTCAGGATGAGAGATTAGACTTGGGCAGGCAGTTCCTTTTAACGCTGCCCTTTGGTATTGGTGAATAGAGGAGTGCCATCTTACAAGTGCCACTTAAATGCTCTCTTTCCAAGTCTTTGCATATGGCAAAATACTTTACAAACACAGAATGTGTACTGTTTTCTAATCTAGGGCAGGTCATACCAAGGATGGGATACTCCTGTCATTACATCATGTTTGGCTAACAATAAAAGCATTTGGGGAATACTGAATAGGTACATTGACTAATCTGTGTCTGCCTATGCCCTCGCATTTCCTCTGGTACTGTAAGCTATATATATCAAACAAAAGTTGGTGTTAATGTCTTCCCAGGTGGCACTGATTGCTTTGATTGAGATGCAAAGTCTTTTGTGTTTTTTCTCTGTGTGCTGATGTGACCTTGCACTGCTTAAGGTGTGAAGTGTAACTTGGTGCGGTAGTATAGCTGGTATTTATACATATGGATATATACACACAGACATGCATGTGCAGAGGTATGCAAATGCATATATATTCTGTATGTATATCTGTGTGTATATAATCTGAACTGTAATGTTATACGATCGGTGTAAGGAACACATTGAGAAGCAGCACTAAGAAATTTTACATTGTTCGTATGCAAACAATCAAGAGAACTTAAATGAGATTGCGTAGTCTGCCTACTTAATTAAATTTGCATCCTGTTCTGCAATAATGTGAAATAATTTTCTTTTTTTTAGGGTGGTTTGGAATTCGCAAAGACTTTTGCCAGTTCCTGCTTGAAATTTTCCCGTTCTTACGAGAATATGGAAATATTTCTTATGATCTTCATCATGAAGATAATGAGGAAACAGAAGAAACGCCACTGCCTGAACCACCTAAAATTGCACCAATGTTTCGAAAAAAGACTGGAGTGGTCATTACACAGAGTCCTGGAAAATACGTGATTCCACCTCCTAAATTAAACATTGATATGCCAGATTAAGATGACAGCAGTACGTTAAACTGGAACTGGGAATTGGCAGACAAATGTATTTTATCTCATGCCTTGTCCCAATTACTTTAAAATAGATATTGCTGAATCAGTGGCTTGGATTACACAAATCTGAGATCTCAAAGAGAATCCAAGAGCTTTTCCAGAGATATGGGGTGCTCTAATTTGCAAACCTGCCCAATGGGTTGGTTGCACGCTTGCCTGTATAGTATTTATATGAACATTTTAGCAGTGTAATATATTGTTTAAAAGTCTTGTGTACAGTGTAAGTATTATCTAAAAGTATTTTTTTAAAAACCCTGTATGAAATGCCTATGCTATTCCAGGTGTGCTTTAGGTCCTAAATATACACTTGACTTCCATGTCTGTTTTAAATGCTTTGGGGATGCCTTAGCATAGTACCTCTTACTTATTTTTCTGTTCAGCCACAATCACTGTCTTAAGCACAGAGGCACAGGGGAGTGTTGCACTTCTCAGGCAAGACTGGAAAGCTTTTTTTGGGTGAAATAGAATGCATAGCAACTTCCATGATGTTTTTGAGTTAACTATGTACATTTTCTTGTAAGTATTTCAACTTTTGTAGTGGCTTGGGAGTTAAGCATTCCTTTTCCAGTTTCAGGTTGTAATTCTTCTGGAGCAGCGTGTACCCCCTTCTCCCATTAGACCGTCTGTTTAATAAGCTGTTACCTCTTGCATTTTGAGTGCAGTCTATACCAGAAACGTCAGTTGTAGGTTTTACAGCTGTCGGTTAGCTGCTATAAATATCATAGCTTAGTCTTCATTACCAACTTTGTGTTGGTGTAAATGATTAAACCTTTCAAGATAGGAACTCATTGGTTTGTAGAGCATTTTCTTGTTTGAAGAAAGACCTCCTTTAACAGATCATCTTGGACTTCCAGGTGCTTTAGAGAAATTTAAGTCTTTGAAACCTATACTCCAGTAGGTTGTAACAACATGTCAGATACACTCCTACATCCTTGCAACTGTTCTTTGTGTTTAGGGAACCCACAGCTTAGGTAGCTTAAATGCCATGGATCATGTTTCCTTAGTGTTAGCACGGCAATAAGAGCAAAGAGTGTAAGGACATTTCTGCATGTGTGAAGTGTGTGCACCTGAAAAACTTGAGATGTGGCACTTTCAGTCCTAACACTGCAGATCTCCCTCTTCCTCCCTGTGGACCAGCTACTGGCTGAAACCCAGCACAGCACTGTTCTATCCTACACTTAAAATTTCATTGCAGTTTTATTTACTTTTTGGCTCTTCAGTAAAGGAAAAAAAAAAATCTGTAAATGAAAAACAACAAGTGCTATTTAACACTTGCTGCTGCTGTTTCCTGTTGCTAAGTAACAAATGCTGCTCTGTGATGTCACAGCAGCACAGCATGGGTGCGTCATAGTGATGTTTGAGAATTTTCCCTTGGGATTCTAAGTCAGTTGGCCATTTCCTTTCAGCTGCCTGTCTGGCAGGACAGTCTAGCTGCTAGGGCTCAGGTGAAAAATGTACTCAGACTGAGAAAAAAGAATTTAAAATGGAGTTTTCCTCATTGGAAACTTCACGTGATTCTGTTCTGGCTAAGGGAGTTGAGTCGTCAGGCTCAACTTCTCTCCATCCAGCATATGACAGAAGAGCAGCTAGTGACGTTGCCTTTGGATCTCCAACAGAAGAAAGGTGTTTACAAACTGGCACTAAGCAGCCCTCATCAAAAAGAGAGCGTCTGAATTCACCTGAGGAGAGCTCTAGCAAAGGCAAGGACTCTACATGCCTTAGCTTTCTGAAGAAGCTCTGGGATGTTGTTGAAAACGATCGGTTTGAGTCCGTTTGGTGGGAGGACAACGGAAAGTGCGTAGCAATTCATGAAGAATTGTTTGAAGAGGAAGTACTAGCAAGGAGAGGACGTCTGAGAATTTTTGAAAGTGAGAGCATGAGAAGCTTCACTCGTGACCTCCATCTGTATGGATTTACCAGAAAGCCGTGTCATTTTTCAAAATCGGGCTCACGCAATGACTTGCTAGTAGAAGAAGCAGCTAGAGAGGTATGTTGGATCCTCTATCTGCAGACTAACTCAGAATATTCTAGTGGGATGGATTTCTGTTGCAATAAAATAAGCCTTTAATTCATAGGAGATGGGGGTGGGAGTAAACATTCTGATTGGCATTTGTTTCTCAGCTTGTGTTCAGGAGTTTTTGAAGTAGCGTTTCTGAGTAGTAGAAATGCTGATAAAATAGGCATTGGTTATTTCCAATTACTTTGAACACATGAAAATGAAATGGAAAGGTATTCTCATCATATTGGGATTTCTTTTTCGGCATTTGCTATGTGCCTTGCTGTACCAGATGGGCAGTTTTCTTGTGGCATTTGCTGAAGGCTGAGAAGGTATGTGTCAGCATCATAGTTACCTCATGTCCATTCCATGCTGAAGTTGCTGAGAAGTAATGGTATTTGGGTTTCTAAATGTTTGTCTGCCTTGGAAAATACCACACTTCCCTGCTACCAAGTGGCAAAAACACAAGGCTGGTTACTACTTAACAGGACTGTATTGTAACATTTTATTGAGCCTGAACTTGAGGTTTAGGATGCCCCTGATAGTCCTTTTGAACACCCACATTTGTCTTTTGCAATTAAAATTCTTAGTTCTTGTATCTTTGTGGTTTCCAGTCACAAGGTGGTGGCAACTCACTCTTTTCCTTTGCATTTTCTAGTTTCACTACTTCTACAACCCAAATTTTACAAGACATTTTCCACATCTGCTAATGAAGTATAAGCAGAGTTTTTGTCCAGAAGGATTTTCACCAGACATGGATTTGCATGCACTCTGCCAGAAAAGAAAATCAGATGTTGAGCTTGTGTGGGATACCACTTCCAAGGAGGAGAGCGGTGCATTCACAACAGGTCCAAGGGAGAACATGCGTATATCTGCACCCAGGACGGCCACACCTGCCAAGCGACGTGCCAAGGCAGCTACCCGAGTCAGATGTGCCCCTATACATGCAAGCACCACTGCTCTGACAAATTCAGACCCTGCAGTAGGCAGGGAGCAGCTCAATCCTCTGGTCCGCTCCTTTTCACTGCAGCACAGCAGCCTTGGCCTAGCTGGCATCCAGGGTGCTGCTTCTGCTGCCACTTCACCAGGTTGCGCCATGCTGGCCATGCCCAACAGTCACCTTACACCAGAGTTGGTATCTCCCACCTCTCCAGCCATGCTGGCAGCAACCACTGCTCTGTCTGTGCCAAGGTCACCTCAGGGCCAAACCCCCCTGTACCCCTACTGCCCAACTCCCACTTGCAGTCCAAAGAGCGGACCTACCCTGCAGGCAAATGGCCTTGAGCCCCAACCCGGGGAATGCTAGGCACCTTCCACTGCTCGTTTAGAAGTTGCATAGTCCAAGGGAATATAGAGTTTCCAAAGTGTTCCAATAAACTCCCTGAATGCAAAGTCTCTGCCAGTCGTCCTGTCCTGTTTTTATAGCCATACTTGTGCCTGGCTTTGGGAAAGTAAAAATTTTTTCATTGTGATCGGAGATCATCAGATGCATGCATTGTATTATATGGTTGTATTTACTCATGTTTTAAATTGGCACACAATACATCAACTGTGTCTTTAAAAATATCGTATTTACTTAGAGCTGTTTATATGGGAAAAATTTAGTAAACCATTAATAATTTCCAGTAATGATCATAAAAGTCACATCTTGTTTGTTTTGCCTCAGAAGAACAGTTTTTCAAATGTATGGCTATTTTAATTACTTTTGGATGGGAATCCTAAGCAAGTCACTGGTATTCAGGATGCTGACTTGTGAATTACAAGTGTGCATTTAGGCAGGAAAATAGTAGTGAGGGGCAAGACCTACACTGCTGAAGGGATCAGTTCTTCAGGGATGTTCACCTGCCACACACCTTTTCCCCCTCTGGCAGGAATTGGTTCCAGGAGCCATCTTGGATTTGAAACAACAGTCAAGTATTTCTGTTCTAGATTACTGAGGACAGCTTTGTTTTCCAGCTCCAGAATCTTTTCAAGCGGCAAGTTTTCTGCATATAGTGATGTCTCTCCAATGTCAATTAATCCTGTATTATAAAATTAAAAAATAAAATTAGTTGGCTGTTTGATCCCCTGAAGTTTTCCAAAAGTAAACCTCCTCAAGGCCATAAAAACCAGCTCATTTATTACCAGAAGACCACAGTACAAAGCACACATACCTCAAACCAGTGTCATTCCCTGCAGAAGACTGTGAAGAACAGGTGAAGCATGCAGTTACAATACTGTGATACAGAATTCTGCTAAAAGAAGCCTGCAACTAAGGAGATACAGCTGCTACCAAAACTCCTGAGCAACATTAGGCCTTGAAACAGCTTCATTAGAAAGAAAACTGCTCCTATCGGGACGCTATTCTACGAACATTTTCAAATCATTAAACTATATGGAAATTCCTGCTCTCTGGAACCCTTTTAATGTCACGAAAGGGAATTTCTATATTGCTTAATGATTAAAAGTGTTAAAGATCAAAGAAGCTTTGATACCTACTCCACAATTAAACGTGCAATGTATATCAAAGTTACAAATCTGTGTATTATGTAGTACCTAACAATTTTCAGCACTGTAGAACTGGAAACATTTTTCAGTGTGATAGGAGTAATTGTTGTGCAGGAATAACTAAAAATATTCAAATGAGAATGCAAGATAGATGGTGCAACAAAAGAAAAGAGTACAAAATGAGTGCTGGATAAAAACTTTGTAAGTATACAGTGCAGCAACATACATTGTATTTCAGCACAATATGAGCAAAGAAACACCACCCCACCCTAACTGTGTTACAGAAATAAACTTCTTCACTGCCCAAATAACCAGAGTGATGAAGCATTTGTAGAACTGAAATAGGATTTATTGATGTCATGTTCTAACACAACACGCAAAGCACTGCAATGTCATGACTTGACTGGGTACTGCAAAATGGTTTCAGCAAGAGTTCCTAAGCTCAACATGCAAAAAAAAGTGTGGAATTTACATTATCATGCAACAAAATAATAAGCATCCCATGTTATGCTATCTTACTGCATGAGGAGTTAGCACAAATCAATGTTACTTCTTGTACAGACTTTAGAGTTGTAGCCTAAAGTTTTTAGTAGAGTGTATTTTAAAAACTGAGGCCTGACTAAAATTCTTTATCCTAAAGATCAAAGATACTTCACATTTTCAACACGATGAAAAAGAAATTTTATTTACAACTTCCCTCACGGACCACAGCTTACAGTGATAAGGAACTGAAATAGTGCCCCAGTCCCAATTCAGGCACCTTTCAAAAGAGTGTTGGAGCAATGTTATAATGAGCATAACTGTGAAGCAGATGTGTATTTGACTGAAGCAAATCAACGGATTGAAAGCTTGCTTGGAAAATACAGTCCAAGGTTGCTTACCTGCAATAACTCCTCTGCCAAATTTTTCCCCTTCATCCAACAAATCTTGCACTTGTGTTGGTGTCATACCAAGCCTATTCAAAAGGATTGCTCTCCATGTTTCGTCTTCCCAGTCCTTAACAGCTATATGAACAGCAATGGTGCAGTTCTTGTAGTCTGCTAGCAAGGGACGCCAGCGCGTCTCTACTGTTTTGACTTTGTTTAAAACTAACCCTGCATAGGGTTGTCGGAAGGAAAGGCAACCAAATTTCATCGTTTTCCTTGCGCCAGAACCCGTTTATTTCCTATAAACAAAGAGATGAGTCTTCACAGACGTGTCCGTGACCAGCACAAACGAACAGCCCTGCCTGCGCCGAAGCCGGCTGCGCGCCGCCCGCCCGGGGGCGGATTTCCTGCTCCGCAGACACCGCCCGCCGCGCCCCACGCACAGGCCGCCCAGGGCGGGCGCTGCCCGGAGCAGCCGCCTTAGCGCCGCCAGAAACCGCCCCGACCTCGGCGGGGGGCCGCTGCAGCGGCGGGCTGGCACCCCGCGACCGGAGGCATTGTCTCCGCGAGCGGGAGTTAACGGGGCATCGCAGCGCTGCCCGCCCCGGCCCGGCTCCGCCCCGCAGGCCGCGCTCGGGAGCCGGCTTCTCCCGGGGCCGAAAGGGGTTTAAAGGCCCTCTCCTCAGCGGGCAGCCCGGGGCCGGGGCCGGGGCCGGAGGGGCACAATCCTCCGCGTCCACCGCCGCGGGCAGGGTCCGCGTCCCGCGCCCTCCCACGGCGACCGCTCCGCCGCGTCACAGGCATGGAGGCCCCGAGGCCGCCTCCTACCTGGCGCTGCCAGCTCCGCACCCTCCCTTCCGCTCGCGAGGAGCCGGGGGGCCGCGCTGCCGCCCCGNTCGCTGCGTTTTGTTGGTTATCCCGCGGCGAGGGCGGCCGTCTCACCCCAGCTTCCCGCTGGGCTGTGAGGGTGGTGTTTAAGGCCTGGAGAAGACTTTCCAGAGGAGCGTGGTGTTTTGGTGGGTGCTGAGGGGAGAAGGAAGCTGGGGTGTCCCCCGGCTGCGCTGCTGCTGCTGCCCCTGGGCCTGGGCTCTCGTGATGGCCTTTCTGCTGGTGCTCACCGTCGAAGCCCCCCGGAGCAGAATGGCTGCAGGAACTCTGCGGCCTGCCCTTGCCCGCTGCAGCAGGGATGTGCTGAGGGCCTCGCACCTCCAGATGTGACTAAAAGCCGTTGGGCACATAAAAACTCTGTGGGCTTTCTTTGGCTGATAGCTCGTTTTGGACAGAATTTCCCAAAATGTTTTCACTCAACCCTACTCCTTGAGGAGAATCTCTTTTGTATACTGTTGCAATTTGAAATGTCTGGTTTGCATCAATGTCTTGCCTTTCTAATACAAGTGTTTTGACATCAGTTACTGTTTGACAACAGGGGTTTTGTCTGTGCTAGTGTCGTGATCCCTGGTAGGCCAATCCTGGCAACAGGGAGCAATATGTGAAGGCCCAGCGAAGACCCAGAGATCTCACAAGAAAAGATAATTTGGAAAAGAAGAGGGTTAAAATGGATGTATGGTCCCACTGTATTTGTTTGGTTTTAATGGGGTAACCGATACGTATTTTATGTCCGTGAAGATGCATTTGAACAGGGTTCATTTCCAACCGGGGCAAATAAAGTGCCCTTTTTAAGGCAGAACCTAGTGCTGAATGGTGAGAGGCTGTGACAATGGCTACTGATGCAGCAAGTTGAACAGTTGAGATGCTGCCTGAATTTCTGCAGGTACAGAAGATTGAAAATGCAGATGCATCTGTATGCAAACAGCAGTCACGGGAGATTCATCTTTCCTGTAGAGCCACATCTATCAGTTGAGGGTTGTAAATATGAGAAGTATTTGGGGAGTTTTTCTATGTATGCGGCATCATAGAGAAATAAAGCAGGGACGAGAGAAAGGAGGAGAGAACATTCACAAAAAAAAAAAAGAGTTTGCTGTAGAAGTAAGGAGAGACAGGCAAGAGAACAAAAGAGGAAATTTGAGAGAGAGATGAAAAAGAAAAAAATATTTACAGAGGGGAAAGAGAGCAAACACCAACATCAAATCCTGATTTTGAATACTGGTTTCAGTGACTTAGAATTTCTCTTATGCTTTATTGAACCACATTTTCAAACCATGAGAAATCTCAAAATTATTGTAACAATTGCAGGAACTCAGAAGTGGAAAGAGAAGAGTGATCTGCCAGAATTCCACTGAAAGAGAGATGAGCTGTTCCTTTACTTAAGAAAGGCAGAGGAACTGCATACAGCAAAAGGTAAGATTAAAGAGACTTTTTTTTTTTTTGTTGTTCAGGTCTAGGCCTTTGTGAATAACAGGTATTTATCAGTGAAACTTTGCCTGTAACCTTAGTATTCTCTGCCTGCACTGGGCAGCATGATTAGATGATTCTTNTTTTTTTTTTTTTTTTTTTTGTTCAGGTCTAGGCCTTTGTGAATAACAGGTATTTATCAGTGAAACTTTGCCTGTAACCTTAGTATTCTCTGCCTGCACTGGGCAGCATGATTAGATGATTCTTTTCTGACGATAAGCACTTTAGATAGCTTTTATGATAGACCTTTTTAGTGTACACTTCAAATATACCTTCAGTATTCTAAAGTATTTTAGGACTGAGAGACTTTAACTGTTGAGACCTTTTTTTTCGATTATCATTTTCTGAAATTCCTACTGTTCTCATTATCCTTTTCCCCCCTGGATATTTCCAATATCTTGTTCAAATTGTTCCAGATGGAGTCATTCCAGTCCTTTATACAATGCCATAATAACAAGAGAAAGTAATAAGTGACATGAATTTAAGGTTGTTGTAATTTTTACAGGGTTATTATTTTAAATGTTCTTTGGCTTTAAGCTATTTCCATCTTACCGATGTGCATGGTTAGTTGAAGAACCTGTTGAATCTGTTTAAAGTTACAAGTATCTAATGAGCTTTCATGCTTTTCTGGTATTTGCTTTTGGTATTTTTCTGCTGCATAATTACAGTTTGTGTGAGAGTTACTTATTTGGGGGGAAATACAGGCCAATTTTTTTTGATGTTGTATAAGCATTAGCTTGGTTTTGTGCTCATGTAACTTACAGTAGGGTTTGTATCATGTGTTTCATCACATAAATAAAATAGATTTTTTCTTGATTTATGTAAAAATCTCCAAGGTGCTTAAAATCTAAAGTCTAACAGTTCTGAATAAAACGTAAATAGCAGAAGACTTGTGTGCTACTACCAAAGATGAATAAATATTATGTTGAAAATCTCCTGTCAGAAAACTAGCTTTCTTGGTTTGTAGAAACTTTGTCTGATACACTGTGACATTCACTGGAAGACTTAGAAACAATTTATAGCTGCACCTATATAAGGCCCTGAAATTTTGTGTATGTGTTCAGCCTTTTGTGTGGTGAGTGGTAAACTGGTTTTGGTAGGTTTCCTCAGGATATAAGATAATGATTTGAAGTGTACAACAGTGAATATGAAAAAGAAAATTCATTCTGATCTTAGCAGATGATCAGCTTATGCTTGACATTTTAGATGCACGTAATTGTTTTTTGGTCACTGTGGCTTTCAGATGCTAACACCAATTGCAGATTATCTGATCTTGGCATAGTACCTCGTGTGATGATGATCTCAACAACAGGAAATTCTATAAGTTTGGTCTGTAATTCTGTAAAGTATACTTCATTTCAGCGTCCCTAAATTAGCTTTTCTTAGAGTGTCCCTAATTTTAATTTTTGCAGAATAAAGACTGCATAATTCCAATTACAGAATGTGTTACTGCCTTCTGTGGAGCTAAAGCAGTGCCTAGTACATCATTTGTAAGGACTCGGGTCTGATCTCATCTAGATAGGCAAGCATTGCTGTGTTTCTTGTTATATTCGCTTAGTAGCTGATTTGACATGATTCACTACACAGCAATAGATGCTGGGATATCTTGGGTTAAAATCAGGTCAAGGTACTTGGTCAGATACAGTTCATTTCAGAAGTGGGTAAAGATACGGTGCAGTATGTTCCGGGATATTGGAGGTCAAAACTGAAGTTTCAGCTGTTAATAACCCATGAAATACAACACAGTGCAATTATTTGTGTTGAGTGCTCACTATTTAATAATCAACATTCAGGAGAAGATGGGATATGTTGACATATGAGAACATCTAGCCCATTTTCCTGCAGTTTAGAACATCAAACAATGTGAAACGTGCTATGTATGTGTATTCTTTTGGCAGCAATTCCATCTTAAGGACTTCTACCAACCTTCTACATTTTTTCCCCTTTCCCTTAATTTTACTTTGGCTCTCATTCTTGTATTGTAGTTTACGAAGCCTCAGTACATGCTGGAAAAGCAGCTTCATGTTATCTTATACCCAAATAAAGAACTCATAATTTTTGGATGAACTAAAGTACTTACATTTTACGAAGCTGTTCTATATTTCTTTATATATATTATGAGAAATGGTGACTGTCTTAACTGTCTTTGTAAAACATACCTCTAGTTTCTTTACACTGTGTTTTCTGAACAATTCTCTGAAAATATCAGTCTGTGGTTCCCTCTTCTGTTTTTTTACACACACCTCACAAGGCCCCCCGAGTAGAGTATGTTTCTGGTTTGTAACACATCACTGACATTATTATCCTTGTCAAAAGCTTCGGCATTATAAATAGTCAGTGGTCATAGTTTGTTCATTACTTACAGCAGTTTTCCCATGTCTGATATGTATTTTAATGAGGTTTCTCAGTGCGAATACCTTGGTGGTAAAAAGGCAGTTGTGTTTCGGAGTGCTGTTCAAGAATAAAATGCATACATGCTAAATGTTCTTTTATGCAGGTTTCAGTATGTTTTCATAACAGATCATGCGTATATGACGGATCTTATATAAGAACATATGCACTGCTCTTTTCTGAAATACCCAACATGAAAGCATAAGGTAGAGAGAGTGTGAACATTAACCTCTAGCATTTGTTTGCAGTCAAACATACTGCTGTTGGTAACGGTATGTCATAGTAACTGTGTAGTGGTATGTAGCAGTTAATATACCAGAAGTTTTTTCTGATTTAATGAATGTAATTTCTTGCCCATATCATGGTTTCTGTACAGATAAAAAAATCCCTGGAAAACTTTGTCCTTTGTTTATCAATATTAATGGAGGTAGCATCATTTGAAAATCAAGTGTGTTGCTGTGATGTAAGAAAGCCTTGCTTTCCTCATTTAGAATTAGCTCCATAAATCAAACGAAAAAGCATTATTTCTTTTGTACTAACCAAATACCCTTACAGGACAAAGAGACCAAGGAAACTTTCTGACACATTGCCAGAACTTAAAAATAAGTTTATGTGACTTTTATTTTTAAGACTGTGCTAGATGTTCTTTTCTGTTTGCTTTCTTCTGCTCAAGAAGTTGAGTGCCTTCTGACTTCAAACACTTGAATACAAAGGGAATAAATGGCTTCAGAAAATACCTGCATGCACATCTTTCTAAAAAGTGCTTTGGGTGATACAGAAACATGTAAGTTGGACAAAGATGAGAGAGAGATTTAAGAAGGATCCATTTTCTGGGGTCAGACAAATTAACATTTAAAACAGCTTTTAGTTGCATAGTTGCAGCCTAGGTGGAAACTTCAAAAACACTTTTCATATCTTCCTTCGACTGTGGGAGACATTACCTTTTTTGGAGATATACATATGAATTTTTGGCAAAGGGACATGTGTTTAGTCATATTCCTACTGAGGATGCACCTGAAGCTGCACACATACAGCTCTGCAGGATATGCAGTGGAAGAAAGAGCCAGCAGTTTGCATATACTGAGACAGACTAGATGTGATGTAAAGTAGCAACGGGGATCTTATTACCATGGGAGTTGAACTAAGCTTCCATCATAGATGTAGTGTTTTTAGCTGTTTCATTGCAAATTACTGGGTTTTTTGACAATGATGATTTATCTCAGAAAAAAATAGGACATGCGTAATTCCTAGGTGAGTCTCTGCGTACTTAGAACATTATTTCAGTGATATTCGTGTTGCATTCCAGTCTCTGACTTTATGGCACCCTTAGTGCTCAAAAGTTGCCACAAGTGTCTGATTTTCTTACTTGTGTGGGGCAAGGAGGCAAACATTGTTATTTCTCACCAGAGTATTACATTTTGATTGAAAGGTTTTCCAAACACTGATGTTACCATATGGAGCTGTTAAGTGGGGTCCAAAGATTTCTGATAGGCAAATGTCTTTGCTTCCTGCAGCTATGCTAATTTTTCTGTGCTATTTAAAGCAGCTAAATATGTATATAGGGTGCCAGTCTGTGCACTATTTTTGAATGAAAGGTTTTTCTCAGTAGTATACAATGTGCTAGACACCCCTAAACCCCCCACTCCCCTCCAACATATGCAGTCTCCTGCCTTGTCCCTTTCACATCAGGTCTTGCTGCTGAATTTTCCGTGCATTTGAACTGGGTGTCAGTTGTGTGAGCATGAGACAGGCCAGGTCTGCTGGTGAGTTTTACCTGCTTAGTGATGCATTCCTGAAATTCAAGGTTGCTAATATTCAGAGGCCATAGTAGCCCTGCTGATTTTATGAAGGTTAAAAGAAGGTTGTAACTATAGGCTGAACACCAAGCTAGCTGAGTTAGAAACATCTTGTGTAGCTCTCTGTAGCTTTTTTTGGTTTTGGTTGAGGTACATGGCTTCACGCTGAGGTAATCTGCAGGGGAAGGAGAGCTTGTAGTAATGAGCTCATATTCTCCTGCTCATTATTGTGTCCAATTGATTTTACAGAATGCAGTATGTGACTGCATAAAACATTTTTAAAGATAAGACTGATCAACACCTTTGTATGACCATGAGTCCACGACCAGGTTTCATACCCTTTAAAATGCTGAAAAAAGTTGTTTGGTTTTTTTTTAATGAATCTGCCCTTCTGCTATAAAGGGAGTGGGTATCCTTCATCTGATTGATGCTGTCCATCTAGCTTTATAATCATTTCCATTTTTAATCTGTTTTCAGATGCAAGGAAATTTTGAAAGATAATTTAGACCGATTTCTAATAGATGGAAAGTTTGCACTACCTGTGGCAGTGACATATGAATTACATCCTTTGTTTCCTTAGTAAAATTTACCTTATATGACACTTAACAATGCTAAAGAATTCTTCAACAATTTCTAATGTGTTTGACTATGGACCTATTGATTCTATCTCATAAGCAGGCACTTAAAGAAAGGAGAAAATGAATTGCCTCACCATTTTGAATTAATCACAAAAGATATTCCTAGCAAGAACTACAAGAGAAAGAATTCAAGTGCAGAAGCAAATGCAATTTCAAACTGGTTCTGTATGTTCTTTTGTAACTAAAAAATTACTTTTTGGCTGTTGATAAAACGCTATTAAAAGCGGAAAATATATTTTTCCTCTCTGAATTCAAACTGGTGAACTAACTAACTAGCAAACATGATGTTTCCCAAGAGAAGTATCTCCACATCAGGGTCAATCCAGTTCTGTTTCTTCTTGTCTTTTTTGGTTGTGTTTTTTTGGTGGGAGGGGTTTTTTTGTGTTTGGATGGGGTTTGTTTGCTTGTTTTTGTTTGATTTTGGTGTCAATATAGGCTGTGTTAGAGAAGGCAGCAATAAATGTGTTGTTACATTACTGGGAAAGATGTTACTAAAGAGTTTGGGAAAGATGTTGCCTCTAGCTGATATGGGTCATTTTTCTATTCTTACTGTCTAAAAATATTTGAGATAAAACAGAAACTTATAAACAGATGTGCATATAGATGCCTGTGTAGACTTGATGTGCATGTTTATGATCATGATGATTAGAAAAATGTATAAAAGCCAAATCTAGAACTGTTTGGTTTGCTTGCGATGGTTAAGACTGTTTTTAGCATTCTAAATAATATTTAAAAATAGATAGTTAACTTCTGACTTGCTCCTTCTAATAAGCACATGTGTGTATATTACTTCCATGAGTTTTGTGGGTTTCACTGCAGTAATAACCAGTTTATCTGTTTGTGGCTGTTGGTTTTATATTTTTTTTTTTCTTGTATGTATGTATTGAATTTTTAGGTCACATTTTAAACTGCACTGTCTCATACTTTGTCTGCATTTTCTTTTATTTTCGGGAATTTTTCATATATATGGGACTTAAACGTTCTCTTGATTGTCAAGTGTCTTGATTTCCACTTCTGTATTGTTCCCATTAGCAAATAAAGTGTATTTTCATCAAGCATGTCTACTTAGATGAAGTGTTATCTTTTCTTAGGTGTACCTTCAAAGGTAAAGCAGTATACTGTCGGTTATTTCTACAATGTTAATCTAAAAGTGCACTGGAGTACTCCGTATTTTATTTTAATCATTAATCAACATGTCAAATGAACCTAATTTCTTATACATCAGAAAGCAGAAATTAAAATAAAATATAGGCTGATTTTGTCCAATATCTGAACATACATGTTAATTACCAAAGTAGTTTTGAATTGAAGGCTTATATCCCCTTCATTGTAAATAAACTCTATAAAATACCTTGTGTCCTATCATAAAAACAGCTGAGCTCTTATTTAAGAGCTTTTCTTTTCCTCTTTTCAAAGCTTAATATGTATTCTTCATTTCTTATAGTTAGGTGAGCTGGACCAAATTTTAAGGGTTTTGTTCGTTTAATGTTGCTGTCTTCTCAGTACCTGTGGCTCTTTGTGTTTTCCAGCATTCCCCTAGGTGGCACCGCACCCACAGAACAGCTCCTGTAGGCTTCAGCGCAAGTAACTTCAGCTCCAGATGTGGCTGCGGAGTGGTGCAAACACATTTGTAAACAAAGTAACAGTCCAACTTCACAACAGTGAAATTGTGTTGAAATAGTGTTGGCTCGTTGTTGTACCTAGGCTCTTTTTGTTAGAGGTGGAAGAGAGTGCTTGTTTAGTGGTAAGTTCTAGTTCCATTTTGAAGATTGTATTGCTTTACTTCTCATCTAAGGGACTTTCTCAAACAGATCTGATTTATATGATCGCTTAGCAAAGCAAAGTCTTACCAAGTTACTTTCTTCCATTTTAATACCGCATTGATCTTGTGAGTTGAAATTCAAATCTGGAATTTCAGTATTCTTCTGGAGCTAAATTGTATCACTTGATGCTATGGATCAGTATCCTGTTGATCAGAAATGCATTGCTATGAGACATAATTTCTTTCCAAATATTTATTGTGGCTCCAGTTCATGGATTTGGAGAAAGTCCTAAAAGCAGCAGGTAGTCTTTTATGTTGGCCAGTGTGGTACACATATTCTGTGTTTAATATATATATAGTATAGTGCCATTCCAATGGAGTACCAACTTTTTTGTCTAGTTGCTGGTCAGATATTAATGACAGAAGTAACAGTATGCAATATTAGGAGTACATTGATTGTAAAGAAAGAGAAAGTCAGGGCTGTGTGGCAGAAATGGTAGCTCTGGAATGGGCTGGTCAAGATGTTCTTTTCTAACAGATAATACAAACTTTGGTACTAACTTGGGGGTGTCCAGGGCCCTAGTGCCTGTAGTGCCCTGTGATGTTAGTCCATAGGGTTTCTGTAAAATGTAAACTCAAGTGCTGCAGTAGTAGTACGTTCAGTATCTCTGCTATCTGTATTGCATTTCTTACTTTTTTCATTTTGTTACATTATCCCATCATTTCTTAAAGTTCATGTTTCTTTTGAGTGTTACGGGTTTATTTTTAACTTAAATTTATTAAGTTTGATATTTTAGAGGAGTAAGTTCATGTTTATTCTCAAATTTAGACTTTGTGATTAATCTGTGCATGTTCCCTTTTCAGTGCTCTGTTAATAGTGTATTTTGCTATCATTTTTTTGTTTGATCACCTTGTTTGGGGGGGTTTCTAATAGTTCTGTATTTTGACCTTTATATAACAACCAACATTTTACAGTATAGTTCCTTTCAATATTTTGATTCCTTTTGCAAACTTTAGCTAGAAGGAAGGCCAGCTTTTTGGAACATGGCTACATAAACTAGCTTTTTAAATTCTGAACATTTTTAATTATGTGTTCACTGCTGAGAATGCAGGCAGAAGTTTGCGAAATGAGTCAGTCATATCTAGAACTCGGAGTCAGCAAGTGTCTTGCTATGAGTCTCATCAGAAGGTGTTACCCTCTCTGGAAGGTGTCTTCTCTCTACTTTCTTGTTAGGCATCTGCATACATGAGGAATGGATCTATATAACTAAATAAGTAAAAATAATCCTCTGGCATTTAAACATCTGGCATATTTGAGTTTAAAGTCTGCACAGAAATTACCAGAATTAAAACTAAATGTAGTTAAATCTGTGCAGAGCCTGAAAATAGCAGCTGTAGATACAAATATTTAAACCTACTTGGAGACTGATATATCAGTTTTGGCAGCGTTGAAGACACTAGAGCCTCCAGTGTTGTTAGTGCCTGTGAAAGCGGCACAGGGCAAATGCAATGTAACAAAGTTTTGCAGCTTTAGATTCCTACATGTAAATTATTTCTATGCCCAGTTCTTAAAGTCTAAAGCCACAACAGTTTTTAACCTCGGGAGCTGTGGAATTGTGTTGTTGTGAAAGAGCAGGACTGTGAAGCCACTACAGTATTTACTTGTATATCACCTAGTACACATTGTCTCTGTTTAAAATGGTTGTACCATACATCACAAGCTACTAGAAACAGTCACCTATACTATGTGTTCTGCTTAAAGAAACTGAACATCCTTAGTAACTTGCACATTGTAGTTGTGTTCTAATTGTTTTGTTTAATGCCTACTTCCATTTTAGTAAGGTAACATTTACTTTAGGGTTTTTTGTTTGGTTTTTTGTAATTGCCAGTTACCAGAGACAGGTAGTAATTCCCATGCAGCTTCAGGAACAAGAGAATAAGAAAATAGCTGCTAAGTACTGGTCTGTTTTCACACAGCGGTTGCTTCCCACTCCAAATTGTAATTCTGCAGCACCACGATTTTTAGCCAATGTATAAGAACAACAAATCATTGATTCATTAGTATACTTTTTAATGGTACTACTTAGGAATATAGATATATGTTTTAAAACATTCTTCTTTGCAAGGAAAATTATTAATAAGTAATCTTCATCATGTTAATAATAAGCCCTTTTGCATTTTTTTTTAAATCATTGGAAAATATTTTTACTTCACTTTTGTAGCATCATACACGTTTTCTTTAGGCTAGGGTGATTCTTCAGTGCTTCATCTGAGTAAGTCTTCACATCTTTATTAAAAGATATCTTGCTCTCTAGTAGTTTTTCAACCTCTACCATGGTTGTGTTTGTCTGAAAATTATAGTTAGAGTTAGAAATCATAATGGCTGAACCCTGTGTGGTTTATTCACATAGATAAGTCATTCCACTTATTTCTGCTGGTGTGTCAAGTCAAAAGAACCCAAAACTCAAGGTCAAAACATGATCTTCCTAGTAAATATGCGGCATATAGAGAGCTAGCCTTACAAAACAATCTTATGTATTGGCATTTTCAAAATTATCTTTATAGAGGAACTACTGAAATACAGCTTTATATTCACTAGGACTAGACTTTATCTGTCTAGACTTACTGATACAAAGTGTTATTAAAATTCAGTGGTATATTACTTATAAACAGATTGATCCATAATGACATATTTATTTGGCATGCAGAGAGTCTAGTTTGTATGAGTTTCATCTAGTGGATACTGTTTGGCTTATTTACGTCACAGTAAATGAGGTAAAACGGGGTATTGTGTTTGTGGCCTTCACAAACTCTGCAGGCTTACTTAATGAATTTTGGTTACTACTCTCTTCTGCAGGATCACTTAATGAATTTTGGTTACTACTCTCTTCTGCAGGATCAAAGGTGCCCCTACTCAAGTTCTCATACACTCCTGAAAGAACAAGCTGTGTGTGAGGAAATTTGCTGGAGAAACATAAGAAAGACTTGATCCTCTGGAGGCAAGGGGACACTAACTTCCATGTGATACCCTGCTGTACTTGGCAGCGTGTGCTATTACATGCAATGAGTCTGATTTCAGTCAACAGAACAAAACATTCAAGATTGTACTTTGGCACAGTATGTATACGTGTATGGCTTTAACACGAGATGTATGTGCCTCTTGTGTGTTTATCTATATATGTACATGCATAAAAACAGATGTAAGGTGGAAAGGTATCTTACATTAAAAAAAAGTCTGCACATGCGAAAAAGATAGTGGTTTGTGTAATTCACAATCTGTGTAACTCAAAAAGTGGTTTCCAGATATGTCATGGGACTGTCTTCCTAGTGTTCTCTCTTTTAGTTACAAGTTCAGCTAAGTGATCCATAAAGAGTAAAACTAAAGTAGATTGAGTTTAGCAACTAAATAAGCCTGGAACGATGAAAAGAATAGTTATTTTCTGTCTCTTTTTCCCTTCTATTTCTTTTTGCATTTGATCTTCTTGCTTGCATCTTCCATCCTTGTTGGATGATGTGAAAATGAATCCTGATGAAATGTTAAAAACTGAGTTCTAAATTAAATTATCGATAACTGAAACATCGTTACAGACCTCTTCTATAGGATATGACCTATCTTGCTCCTTATTGGCTTTCCTGCTTTGGTTTTATCCATGTTTTTGGGAATAGCTATTACTAACTTCCAGAGCAGGCTCAGAAAAGATGGTTGCTTATGTAAGAAAGGAGTTAATGATATATTTAAACACATGTAAGTGAGTATTAAGAAATATTTCTTTTCTTCTACTTCTGTTTTCTTTTTCCATTACTGTATATCGGGATAGTTGGAGAGTGTTTCTTTCCCATTGTCACTGAACAGCTACTTTATATAGATTTTTTTGTTTCATCATTTTCATTTAATTTTTTTTATTTTACAATTACTTTTGCATTTTAAGTTTTGTCCGCAACCTTTCCTAACCACAAGAGCTCTGAGAAGCTACTGTTTGTTTACTTTAAGACTCCATCTGCCCAAAGGAGGATTTTGGGAGAGACTGATAGTTTCTCTGCATCTCATCTTTCATTGATTCTGCACACCTTCGTCATGAATAGCAAGTCATAAATATTCGGGGTTTGGGTGTGTTTAAGTACAGGGGTCAGAGATAGCCATTTCAGTTGTGGTACTCTACTGGGAAGGCATTTGCCTGGAAGTCTATTTGAAAATAGCACTGGCATGCTAATTCTCCTTTGAAATACACCCACACCCACACACACACACCCCCACCCACCATGCCACACGCATGCTTTCGCAAACACTGAATTGCCAAGTGACAAAGAAACCTAGTGATAACTATTAAGGATGCAACCATTGCAAGATCAAGTCATTGTAGATGTCAGATCATTACACAGGATCTTAAATTCCTTGCAGGTTTCCAAAACTTCAGTAATCGTAGCTCTGGGAAAGGACTGTCCGTACCTTCTAAAAAAATTCTGAAAAATTCTAAGAGTCATTCTGTCACTCCTGTGTGGTGTTCCAAAGGCTGGCATTTGACAAGAAACTTAATGAAAAAAGCTTAGAGGAAAAAGAACAAGTTTGCTTATTCAATAAATAACTTATATTGTACCTGTTCAACCCTGGTGTCATCTTCCTAGAGTTCCTGTGCTACTTCTGTTGAGGCACTTAAGATTCAGGTTACTGTCACATGATTCATCAAGATGACTTGATCTTATATTGATTCATTACAGTGTACAGACCTTGGTTTCAGTGAGAAAGAATTTAATAATTACCCATAACATTGGAAAATTTTTGCAAAACTATATGCTGTAGCCGAGATAGAGCAAAGGGTATCTATTTATTTGTATTTATTATGTGTGGGTAATTTTTGTTAGAGGTGCCTAGAAATTCAAAACTTACAGCGGAGCTCTCTGTAATAGCAGTGCATATGGAGATTTTCAGAAATGTGTGGATGGCTAGAAATAACATGTAGGCTCCTTGGTCTGCTCTGTGAATCGGTTGGATGCAAGCCAGGTAGTCACACTAGATTGGACATCGTGCTGTGCTAATGCAGTTATCCAGTTGTCTGAAATGTGGAAAAACTTGGGCTTGTGGACTCTTGTTTTTGTAAGCGTATTCCAAGCTGATTTTTTTTTTCTTAGAAAACTCCTATTAATTTCAATTAGATGTGTGATTTAAAGTTTCTAATCAGTTTTTAAAATTTCAGACACACACCAAGAAGACAATTTCTGCCCAAAACTGACACAGAGAAATGAAACAGCAAAAGATAAAATCATGTAATGAAGGTCACACAGGAAATCTATTCAAAAGTATTAAATAGTCTAGAGATAGTCTAGAGATAGTGAGTTCTGGTTCAATTTTCTTTCTTTCTTTCTTCAACGTTCATTCTTTTTGGGTGCAAATGTTCATTTGTCATAGCTGTCAAAGGTTTAAGGCTGGGCTGGCTGTTAAACAGAGGACAGATGCTCTCAATTAACCCCTTCCCTTCACAGAAGGGGAAGGCAAAGAGAAAAGGGAGAGACACATATGGGTTAGAAAAAACTAAACCTGCTTTAAAGAAACAATAACAATAATAATAAAAAAGAGAAATATATACAAATACATACAAAACCAATATTGAGCTCCCCCACTCATGACCATCTTGCCACTGTGATGCTGCAGGACAGACATTGTACAAGTCCCAGACTGGACTCAGCAGCAGACAGGATCTGGGTTCAGGAACGCACGGATCAGGATCGATCGAAGGCAGAACAGAGTCCTTCTCGAATGCCTGCCATGGAAGAAGAGAGCTTAACCCTTGCGATCCCTCAGCTTTAAACTGTGGGATGGAATACTTTGCTGGTCAGTTTTTGGTCACCTGTTCAGCCCACTTCTCCCCACAGGTGCGACCCTTTTTTGCCCTTTCATGTATGGCACGTAAGAAATCCAGAAGTGATGTTGGTTTCTATAGGAATAAGTATAAGCAAGAGCCTTTCTGCATACCATTCATACTGTTACCTTAGTAGTAACTATAAACATCAAGTGTTATCAATTCTAGAAGCAGACACTGCCTGAGAAATATGTTGTTAACTTCAGAAAGTGCAATCACTTAGAAGAGACTTAACTGTTCAAATTTCTGAAAGGAAAATTGATTCTGTTCTAGTTCAAACCAGGACAATTAGATGTCTTTTTGACATTGTTGAAGGGCAATTATTACAACTGTTTAATCTGATCTCTATTTTCTAATGTGAGATAGTTATTAGTGCACTATAAAGCATTGTCAGGACCTCTGATTTGCTATCAGAATGTCACAATTTGTTTTAAGGGGTTTTTTTATTAATTCTAGCCAGAAAGCGTAATAGTTTTTCAGAACTTTCAGAATAAGAACCAAGACTTGTGTAGATTTCTTTGTATGGTTATAAATTTGGAAAAAAATAGTAGGTTTACAAAGCTTGATTCTCTCATTTATATAGCTAACTTGCTTTCAAGGAGGGGTCACACAAGTTAGCACATAAGTTAGCAAAGTGGGACTCTGAAAGATGCTGTTCAAACAAGGTTACACTACATGTAACTTCTTTGAAAATGTTGATGTTTATATGGTTTTAATGTGGGAGCCATATTGTCCTTTGGGGTTTTTTTCTGAAGATACTCTGCTTAGAGTCTAGACTGTTATGTCAAGACATGTTGTAAAGATAAGGATTCTGTGCCTTTTTAGACAATCTTCTTTGATAGTATATTTAGAAATTGAGTTAGCACAATGAATTATCATCTAAACAAACTCAAAGTTGCTGTGCATCTTATGAACATATCTTAGAAGACTTCAACAAAGGTTTATTATGATTCTTTGCAGAAGACTGTTAGTAAAAATTATGAATTGCAAACAAAGAACCATCTAACTTTACCGAAAGATTCGGTACTTCTTAAAAGTAAACCATCAAGTTTTTTAAGCTATCATTTTTTCTGTTTTAAGCTCCCAATATGACACTTCTAAACACAATTACTTTCTAACTTTATTTTGATCTTTGCCTTTTGACATGCACCATTTCTTCACCGTTTTAATGCCATTGACATATTTGGCTTTAGGTTGTACTTATTCTGCACAGCACTATGAGTCAATGATGTCAACATGACTTCGGAATAAGATTTGTTCTTCAGCGTGGTGTTACCTCTGAAACCTTGTTGAGGTGACCTCTTAAAATTTTTGTCAGACATTGATCTTGATAAATATCTGTACTCTTCTAGGAAATCCCAGCTATTTCATTCCTGTCACAGGCCTTTACCTTACCTTTTATATATATTATTCATCAACATGAAATAGAGCAAGCATGAAAAATACGGTGTATGTAAACTGAATTTCTTAAAAGCATTTTGCAGATTTTGAGTCAAGGATGTGATTGTAGCAATCTGAACTGAACTTGTTCTGTAAGTTGAAGATGGAAGACTCTATCCAGTGATCAGTCTGTGTGCTGCTTAGCTTTCTGTCTGACAGCTCTGAAGAAATCTTGAAATATTTTGACCAATTTCTCAACATTTTTTTTTAAATCTGAAGAAATCTTGATTGCTGCTATATTTTGTCAATATCTATCTTAACAAAGCTAAGCTAGAAGCCATAATTTTCTGCTATTTAAATACTTACTAATTCCTTGTGATTGCAAGTTCCATGTTGTATTCTCTGTGCAAAGCTGTCATTTTGCTTCCATACTCATCTGGATAACTATCCAGATGCATAGTGAGGCGGGCTTTCAACTGAATGACTCGGGGGGTGGGGTCCAAAATGGCAATACTCATGCCATTGCAATTGACTGGAGAATAAGCAAGGACAATCAGGGCAGCAACAAAAAGGTTTCTTGCCTGCCTCCCAAGATGAGAAGCAGAAGGCCAACCACCTCAAGGATGAGTATGACTACAGTGGATCCTTGTGCGCCCCTCCAGGGAAACCTGCGTGCTCGACTACCTCCCTGAAGTGCCTGTACACCAATGCA